>CAJQZJ010034075.1:589594-625649 GCA_907164525.1 Lophiomys imhausi
ACACACACACACACACACACACACACACACACACACACACACACACAAACAAATAAGTGTAATAAAGAATATTATTTTAAAAGAGTAGGGAATTAGCTAGGTGATCTATGCCACATGCAGCATTTTATACCTAGGATTGCACTTGTCTAGCAGAGTAGATGTTGTGCCTAATGCTGGAAGTAGTACACATTTATATTTAATATTTAATTCCCTTTTACAAGTATGTGTGTGTGTGTGTGTGTGTGTGTGTGTGTGTGTGTGTGTGATTTTCAATGTCTAAAAACCCTATCTACATTGAAATGAGTTGAAATAGGTGAAGAGCAGCTGGTTAATATGCCAGGTCAGTTTCTGATTCATAGCTGAGCATCTCATTCATCCTTCAGACTGGCCTAGATCTCTGCAGCTTGGGCAGGTTTGCATCTTGCACATCGGGCCCATCCAGATACTGATTACACCTCAGAGAAGGAAGTGGTTCTCAGGGTAGAAATACAGTATTCGGACACTGGCTGTCATTCAAATAACTTGAAAGGAAGCAGGCGCTCAGCAGGCAGGATATGAGAGCCTTGGGACAGTTGCACCCTGCTATGACTGGAGCCTTGTTCATGGCTGACTCCATAGCCTGGAGATGTCTGTCCATTAGGATGTCTCTCCCTGTGACAGGAAGCAACAGGAAGAGCCAGCCCAGGTGCTGCCAGCAGCTGTGCGTTCAGCTGTCCAGGTGCTCTAGCAGGTGCTGGAGCCCAACAGTGTGTGGCCTCTGCCTTCCAGAGGATGTCTTGCCTATTAAGGATTTGGCCATTGCCAGGAAGTTGTTACCTCCTAGAGACTTTCTTGTGTATCAGGAACTTTGATTCTATTTGAAAATAAATCACTGATTAATTTTTCCCCTAGACCTTTAGCCTTTACATTTTTAAAATTAAAATATAATTACATCATTTCCCCATTACTGTTCTCCCTCCATAGCCCCCGATGTCTCCTACTTGCTTTTTCTCAAATATGTGGTTTCTTTTTCCTTGTGTCCATGTGCACGCACACACACACATATACATAAATGTATAAATAATACCTGCTGAATCCATTTAGTGTTGCATATACATGACCTCCTTTCATGTTATTTGAATGGCAGTCAGTCCCCAGGATACTGCATTTCTACCCTGAGAACCGCTTCCTTCTCTGATGTGCAATCACTGTCTAGATCCTGGGGCTTGATGTGCAAGAATATCACTAATGTAAAGCTTCCCACTGTGTAGAGATTGAGGGCAGGTCCTGGATAGCCAGTTGAGGGTTTATCCCCAGGGAAGACTAATAATGTGCTCTGCATTCCAGGGGTGAGGGCCAGTGAGATTTCCCTCTTGCACATTAACATTTTTATTGGTGCTATCCTTATTCAGGTTTTATTTAGGTGGCTATGTTATTCTGTGTTATTGTTGAGGTATCATGAGTAACACCCCCTGTCATTTCTAGGAGACACAACCTCACAGTAGATTTCCTCTGGCTCTTAGAATCTTCCTGCACTATCCCTCCCCAGTTCCCTGATATTCCTTGAACATTAGATGCAGGAGTTGTGTGGTCGGCATACCATTTGGAGCTGGGCAACCCAGGAACTCTTGTTCTCTGTATTGTGACCAGTTTTTGTTTTCTGTTATGGTCTCTGAAGTTTGGATGAGTGGTGAGAGCTACACTTATATGTGGATACAAGGATAAATATTTAGAATGAAGTTAGAAGTACTTCTGGTTTAGTACAGTGGTGGTTTGTCCTCTAAGATCCATGACTTCATTAGCCCTAGACAGTTGGCTAGGTTTCCAGTACAAACCATGAACTGCCTCCAGTTGAGTGAGTCTTAAGTTCAATTAGACTTACCAAAAAGATATGAGTCATCATTGCCCCCTTAGGACTCTTGTGCCAGGCTGGTTGCCCTTGCTGTTCATAGGTGCTACAGCTTGGTTGAACAATTAATTGCTTCCCTCTCGTGGCAGCTTTCATACCTATTGGAACTATGGAAGCTCTCGCCCTCAGGAAGAAGTCTCTGAATTAAGATCTAACTTGGGTTGTCTGAATCCTGTGTCCAAAGTGTGTGTGTCTTCTACAATTGGGACTTACCTTCAACCTCTTAGAAGCAGCCAAGGGCAGCAGCAACAGCCTATATTGTTTGGAGAGTCTCTTGGACTCCCTTGACTAACATCTCAAACGAGGGTTTCTTATGCCTCATGCTGATGTTTCTTTTAAAGAGTCAATGGCTCCTCGTGGAAGCATTATCAGCCCAAGTGGGATAACTTTATTTAAACTATGCATGTATATTTATACACATATATGTAATATATGTAATTTTAGGTAAATAAAAATAATTCTTTATGGCTTTTAAGGCATTTAATTGATATTTTCTCTCCTTCCTCTTCTCCTGTATTGCTCTCCCTCCTTCCTTTTCCTTAATTAAAGCCCTCTCTGATGTTCCAGTGTTCTTCTTCATATCACTTAGGTATCTTTACCTAGCGATACTAATCCCACACCCTCATGTGGGATTTGTATATTGCTTTTGCATATTGCTTACTACTTTCAGGAGCCTTTTTAGCTGCTACATGACTCCTTTTGTATTATCTCCTGAGTCCTCTAAGTGCTAAATCTGGTTCTTGTACCCTCATTTTATAGATAAGGAAACTGGGGTGCAGAGAAATGAAGTCCTTTGTCCAGGGCTTCAGAAGATAAGAGATGACTTAGGACTTAAGCTCTATGGGATTGTTCTAGAACCCTGTTCTCTTATCTGCAATACCACACTGTCTCTAAATAATTTTATTTAATGGAGATCCAATAGAGACTCCCCTATTCCTTCACAATTGGTTTGATTGAATGACTGCATTCACATCCTTTTGTGAGACATATGTCC
Organism: Lophiomys imhausi; assembly: GCA_907164525.1. Taxonomy (NCBI): domain Eukaryota; kingdom Metazoa; phylum Chordata; class Mammalia; order Rodentia; family Muridae; genus Lophiomys; species Lophiomys imhausi. The sequence continues at coordinate 592,477 of CAJQZJ010034075.1, forward strand.
ACCAAGGATAGGCTGTGATTCAGTGTAGGTGTCCTTGGACTTAATTATGAGTGAGAGAGTTTACATGAAACTCCTTGTCTCTGACATTTGGGTATTAGTGCCTACAGCATTGTGAGTTTACTTGTAGTAACATGTACTGCTCAGAGCAACCAAAATATTATTGTACATGAACAGTGACATTCATACAGACAGTACACAGCCTGAAATCCTGACATGGTACTGTATCCAACCAAAATAGTTGTGTGTGTAGACCTTCATGGCTGACTGCCTCATTTATGTAATGCTCATGAGCAAGTATAAAAATTAACATATTTCACCTGTGATAATGACTTATGTTTTATAAGCTTACTTCAGTGCACCAAAAATCCATTTCAGTTAAGAATATAGAGAAAGATGAATAGATAATCTTACAAAACAGATTTATCTGTATTAAAATGTCTTTATAAAAATAGCAATTACTAAATAAATAAAAGGATGTTAAGGTTGCAACAGGCCAATCAAAGTAAGTATCTATTGTGATTTGTAATTTAGATAGATATTAGTCAGCTAGCTTGGATATTATACTTAACAAATAGTCAGCTTTGTAATTTTCTAAGAATAGTCTCACTAGTTGGAATCACAGAATAAAGGTCGGCTTGAACTCTGAGTTGTGATATGCCTTCAGTGCTCAGTGACATATCATATTTTAGGGAGTCATGGATACTCTCTAACAAAATGCTAGCTGTGGTTGAAGTCCTGGAACAGGCAGACGGCTTTCTGCATTGATGGAAATGTAGCCCACAAACTCTTCATCAGTTAAACCAGTTCTGTATAAATAGGTGATATGGAATTTATCCTACTTAGGCTTAGAAAATAGTGAGTTAACTGGCTAAAATTAAAACTCTTTAAGGAGCTTTAATTAGTTAAAAGTCAAAGCTTAATAGTCTGTTACTGAATTAGTTTGAGAATTAGTGGAGTGGAACTGAGCAGTCTGACAAGATGGTGTGCTGCAGGTCTGTGCAGTTAGAATGGTTAATGCACTTAGGAAGCATGAGCCTGGAGCCTGTGATGTGACATCCCTGGCCACATTCAAGCAATGTGATATGCCAGTGGAAATTGGGATGCCATGGTGGGAGTCCTATCGGTGACAGCATCACCGAGGTCTTCCTTGCTACTGTATCTCTTCTCAGAGAGCTAACTGGCAGGTGCTTAGTGTGATGGCACACATTTGTAATCTTAGCACTTTGAAAGTGGAGGCAGGGGGATCAGGAGTTCTAGGTCACCTTTACTACTTAGGGAGTTCAGTAAATGCTCACAAAGTAAAGGAGGTGAACTGCCCATCAGTCTGACTAATAAATTCAACATCACCTATTTGTACATTCTCCACAGGCTTGATAGGACTCTCTGATGCTTCTGCAAACAATTCTATGAACAATGCCTTTCAATGAATCAGACACATTTTATTCTATGCCTTGAGGCCACTCAGTTCCATCCCATGGTCAGGTCTGTTTATTTATTGCATCAATTCAGAGTTTATCTTGTCTAAAATTCAAGGACTTCTGGACATCTGTGAAAGACCCAACAGTATGGAATGAGGCTCAGGAGATGACTTAGTGGTTAAAAGCATTGGCTGCTCTTCCACAGGACCTAGGTTCGATTCCTAGCACCCACATGGTGGCTTACAACCATCTGTAATTCTACTCCTGAAGTATCCAATGCCCTCTTCTGGCCTCTGCAGTCCACACACATGTGGTGCACAAATGTACATGCTGGCACAATACCCACCCACGATTTAAAAAAGAAAAAAATTTAAAGCAAATATCTAATCTGTTCAGGCTGCTATAAAAAGTACATTAGATAAAGTAAATTAAAATCAGTGGTAGTTTATTGCTTACCGTTATGGAAGGTGGAAATAGAGCAGGATGTCATCAGCAGGCTCTGGACCAGCAAGGGCTCTTTCCTCAAGAATGCACCTTCACATTGCAGAATGGGAACGGAAGCTGTGGTCCTTTTATAGGGGCATTCCACCCTTAGGATTAGGGACCTAAGAACCACTCAAAAGCTTTCCTAGTACCATTGCCTTGAGCATTGGATTTCAACGTAATGTATTTTTTTTTTTTTTTTTTTTTGGTTTTTCGAGACAGGGTTTCTCTGTTTAACAGCTCTGGCTGTCCTGGACTCGCTTCGTAGACCAGGCTGGACTCGAACTCGCAGAGATCCGCCTGCCTCTGCCTCCCAAGTGCTGGGATTAAAGGCGTGCGCCACCACCGCCCGGCTCAACATAATGTATTTTAAGGGAAAAAAAACCCAATCATACTAGCAGAGAAACTTTTCTTCCAGCTAATAATATTTTAACATAAGGAAATTGAATGTGATATCCATTGAGCAGATTAGCTATAATTTAATTCCTATATTTTATGGAATTAAATGATCAGAGCAAGCCTGACCTGATGGCTCTCACATATAATCCAAGTAATTAGGAAACTGAGGCATGAAGGTAGTAAATTCAAGGCCACCTGGGGTTATATAGAGAAATACTGCTTTTAAATTAATTAATAATTTTATAAAAATTGTCAGGACAAATTCTTTCCTAGATATTAATACACAACTACAGAAATATAAAATAAAATCATACTTCATTCAGCAGTACTTTGTACAACTTGGGGTCATTCTGAAAAGTGCGTATTTTGCAGTTGAGGAAAATGAGACACCCGAGTTTTTAAATCATATTCAGACATTCATCATCAAAAATAAATGCTTGCGTCCTGCTTCCACATACTGTGTTTTCTTTTTTCTTTTATTTGTTGTTTGTTTCTTTTTCCTTTGTAGTGCATAATGAATAACGAGGGTTCTCATTATGGCACAGTCTCCCATGAACATACCTGAAATGCCCAGAAAGCCTTTGTCTGTATCTGTATACTCTATATGTATGACTGTTTTCTTGCTCACATAGAGCAGGGATCCAAAGAAGGTAAGACCTTTGTCCAGGTCTTACCACAGGAAAAAAAAAACAAAAACAATAGCCTCCATTCTTTCTCTTCTTTTTTTCTTGCAGGCCATGGAACCAGGTTGTGTACATGTTAGGCAACTGTACTGCTGTTGAGCTGAACCCCACAACCACCCCAACAGCATTCATGCCAGCATGCTCCACATCCTCACACTAACTTCGTAGGAAGGGTGATTGATTCCAAGTCGGGCAACAGTTAGTGGCTAGTTTTAAATACGTGTGTCTAATCTGCTGTCTGTCCGCTGTGCTGTTCTGCAGAGCATTGCTTGTGGGGCCATGATTTATGGTGGCTGTCATGGTTAGCTGCGAGTGTTTGGCTTTACAAATATAGCATATAGACTTTTAAGGACTTGGATGTTGACGTCAGCTGACTTAGGTGTGTGACTCTAGGTTTCTAAGGCTGGTGTTGCCATGGGTAATGTTCACAAACTTTCAAAGAAGAAAGATTAGATAGAGTTATATAAAGAAAATACTGGTGAGGGTAGGGACGTTTCACAAAAATACTTAAATTGGTATTTCAGGACTGAACCTAATTAAGCAGAATTATGGAAAACCAGTGAGTTTCTTTCCTGTGTAAACAGTGGAGACAGTGGAAGAAGAACAAAAACCTCTTCAGTTTTTCAAAGCACTGACACAGCGTTCTGCAGAATTTCAGCTTATTCTATGTGCCTTCAGACTGACCGCTCAGGGAGTCCAGCCAGACCACAGGAAAAAGTAAATGTTACACACCTGGACCTGTGTGCTCTATGTTTGGGGAGGATGTGGATAATGGGGGTTAGGATTGCTGAGTAGTTTTGTTAACTGAGCTACTTGTGAGCTCATCTATCATCTACCAGTTTTGTTTCTTTGGAAGGGCCCAATGGTAATCTGTTCAACCATCATTCCTCATTCAGGTTCCTGGAGGCCACGGGAACAAGTTGGGGCTCACTAACACACAGCTGTTGACCAGAGGCTCTTTGTGTTCATCAGAATACTATTATGTTTTCTCTCTGCCTGTCTGTCTCTCTCTGTCTCTGTCATTGTCTCTGACTACCACCCCCCTTTCTCTCTTCCACCTCTCCCCGTCTCCCTCTTCATAGACCAAGTCATACTTTTTATCACATGGTAATAGAGGAATCATTTCTTCATACATTTTTGTTTGTTTTGTGAATAACTAATCACAGAACATAAAGAGCTTTGTGGGCTTGTTAATGTGTGTAATGAAATGAGATTTTGGAATTTTAAAGACTAGCTTCCTTTTGTTGGAGTTGGTGTGCTTGAGTACTACTTTGAAAATTAAAAGTGTAATGTCCGAGTAAGAATTAATTTAAACATTAACTTCTGTTTTTATTTCTTCCTACTCCGTAGAACAGTTGGTAGCTTGAAAACTTTATGATTCTTACTCCCTAGCTTCTGTGTGCAGAGGAAAATCGGGGCTAGATAGCCTCAAACTGCTTCTGACCCTAGACTGCTTACATACTGTTCAGCATTATGAAAACTCAGTCGGCAGTGAGTTGTCCAGTACAGGGCGCTTTGCAGTGGTTTTGTCTAATTAGGCCCTTCCAATAGCATCTGCAAATATACTTTTTAGGAAAATAATCTGCTCATATCATGAGGATAGAAATGGGAGACAAGGTTTCGTGAGGCTGCTTGGGTGATGCCCATTATCTGTCACCGACAAAGAATTGCCATTGTTCCTATCAGTGTGCTGCTTAGAATTGTGGGTCCCACCAATCTGATCTGCTTCACCCCAAAACAGTGGTTTTTCACCATGGAAGAGGGGGCTAGCCTCAAACTGCAGCCCTCCTTAAAAAATAATGTGCAATTTATCATCTTACTCATTTCTAAATACATAGTTCTGGTAGTGCTTTATTTCTGTTCAGTGTGAGTCCTGCCTTAGCAGGACTATGTGTGTCTGGGACTGTTGGCACAGGACACAGCACCTAGTTCATGCCACTCGCTCTTAGGTTCCCATGTGTTCATTGGACACATGTCTGTTCTATGACGTGACAAATTCGGGTTGTCAGCTGCATGCTGTCATTTTTTGCTGAAGTCAACACATGCACTGTGGCTGTGTGCCTGGAGTTTCCAGGAGCTCTGCTTTGCACCCTTGACGTTGTCTAGCACATAGGAAATGCTGAGCATCTGCGGACTGATTTGAAGACATTTCTTCTGAGAATAATTTTCCTTTCTTTTTTTATGTTTATTACTTCAATTTACATCTCCATCACCGTCCCCTGCACCCCTCCCAGGTCCACCCTCCTACCCTCTCCCACTTATCCTGCTCCTCTGGTGTGGGGTGCCCTACATATCAGCCTCTCTCAGTTCAGCAGTCATATGAGGGCTAAGAGCTTCCTCTTGCACTGGGGGCCTACACGGCCACATCACTAGGGCAGTGTCCCACTAACAGGTAACAAAGTCTGTGTTTCTCTTCCTTTCATCTGTTGGTTGTAGGACAGTTATCCTGTACTATATGGCTAAAATCCAATTATAAGTGAATAGATGCCATATGCATCCTTCTGAGTCTGGGTTACCTCACTCAAGATGAGCTTTTCTAGATCCATCTATTTGACAGCAAATTGCATGATTTCCTTGTTTCTGATGGCTGAGTAATATTCCATTGTGTAGATGTACCACAGTTTTTTTAAGTCCATTCTTAGGATGAGGGATATTTAGATTGTTTCCAGTTTCTAGATATTACAAATGAAGCTACTATAAAAATATTTGAGGAGATGTCCTTGTGATTTGGTGAGGAATCATTTCTATGTATACCCAAGAGTGGTATGGCTGGGTCTTCAGGTATAACCATTCCAAGTTTTCTAAGACATTTAGAAAAATCCAGACTGATTTCCACAGAGGTTGTACAAGTTTGCACTCCCACCAGCAGTGGAGGAGTGTTCCTGTTTCTCTACAACCTTGCCAGCATGTGCTGTCATTTGAGTTTTTGATCTTAGCCATACTCATAGGTGTGAGACGGAATCTCAGAGTCAATTCCTCTTGAGTTGCATGAGAATAATTTTCAGTAGTGAATTAGAAAGCAGTTTGTGTAAAGAGACCTCTCGGCCTTTTAAAAATAAATGGCGAATAATACTTGGGTAAGTCAGGCATAGTAAGAACACTTTCCATCCCAGCACTTGGGAAGCAAACACAGGCTAAGCTCCATGAGTTCAAAACCAGCCAGGTCTACATAGGACTGCCAGCACCACATAGAACATTTGTCTTTAGAAAAAGGATGTGTTATAATGAGGAAATTTCTTACTAGAAATAAGATCACTTCTGAAATAAATTTGGGAGACTGGAGAGCTTGCTCAACAGTTAACATTCCAGCACCTATGTTTCATGCTCCTGTTCCAGAGGATTCAACACCCGCTTCTGAGCTCCTGGGCTCCAGGCATGCATGGAGTGCACATACATACCTGCAGACAAAGCATTCATAAACATAAAATAAAATTTAAAAAGAGAATTAAGTATTAAGATTTTTTTCCCTCTCGACAAGACCACTATGATAAATACTGTATGTATCTGTGTGTATGTCTTTGTGTGTCTCTAGAACTCTAACACTTAACATTTTCTGTTTAATTACTTTCCTAAAGAATACATGCATTATCATTTCTCATTTATAGGTCAGGAATGAAACGTTTGATGTTTTATTTATAGGTTTAGAATGCTCATATACTGCACTGTGTTTGTAAAGAGTTGATTTGGTTTTCATATGACTTTCTGTTTGGGGAACTTTAGAAATTAGTGAAAAATAGCATTATCTTTGTATTACTAATACAAAATGTCATAGTATGCAGAAGTTGCACTGGGGATATGAGGCATAATTATACAAATTTAAAGTTGTCAGTTGCATTTTATGTCTTAGCACCTGCAGTGGGTAGAAATGGGCTTTTGGAAGGCTAGTTATCAAGAACATGTATTTGGATCTTCTGACACAAATTTCAGACATATCAGGTGTTTTTGTTTAACTTGTAACTATCTTGTATGATGGTAGGACAGGTGGATAATTGACACGTGAATGGGGGAAGGAAAATAAACTTTGTAACTCATCTCTCAGAACCATCACATAAGTATCATGACTTACATGACCACATTGAATCTTAAATATCACACAAACTACCATTATTGAACTGACAGAGATGACTTGTTTCAGCACAAGTACTCCCCTCCCTTTTAACAGACTTTGGCTGTTTAGAGAGCAAGGCCTCACTTGAACAAGTATGTCTAAGTTGAAAGAACAGTAATTTCACTTATTAAAATATTTGTATTTTAGTAGCTGATATTTATCTGATGAAAAGTAATGGACAAAGCATTGTCTCCTACTTTCCTATAATAAGTTCTATTACTTTGTTTCTGTCATTGATAGTAGCATTAATAAAATATCCCAAAAGAGCCGATTCCTGTTTGAGCACTTGAGAAAAATGGCCTGTCCATTATTGTCTTTCCAATGATCGCTATAAAAACATAGGGCAGTACACAAAAGCCCTCACCCCATTATGGAGCTGTGTGCCCTGCCTCCTGAGATCTCCTGGCTTTGTAAGGAGGATAGCTGCCGCCGCCTTGACGGATGGCCACTTCCACTTGCTCTTCTGCCATTGGTTGAGTGCTCAGGTCTGTGGGGACAGTTAGCAGAGTTCCCAATGCATTGGGGATGGTGTTACTTCCCTGTGAGCACGGGAAAGCACATTAGTGCTCTACTGCTCTTAGTTCAAAACTGACACACAGCACACTGACACCCAGTGCTGAGGACCAGAACCCACCACTGACCAGTTAGGTCCTCTGTTAAGATTTGACTCTGCTAGTGTGGCACAGCCATGTTCTCAGGTGAGGCCCTGGAGAAGAATCTCTCCAAACTCAGGCTGCTGACAAGGCTGTGGCTTCAGTTCCTGCCTGCTGGCTAGGGACTGTTTTCAGTTCCTGCCAGGAACTATTGGCAGGTCCATCGTGTAGTGCTTCTCAGGAGCACTACAGCCTGCACCAAATGCCTTGTGCATTCCTCTGCGGAGGTCAGATTTCTGTAGTTTCTGTTTTTATTAATTCATTTGTCCACTGTACTGCCTTATCGCAGACCCCCCCTCCCTCTTCTCCTCCTAGTCCTAACCTTAGACCCCTTTCCCCTTCCTCCCTCTCTTTTAACTCAGAGAAGGGGCCCCCATGGGTACCAACCCACCCTGGTGCATCAAGTTACAGCAGGACTAAGGCCATCCTCTCCCACCAGCCCACTTATGGTTAAGTGTAGACAAAGTTTTTTAATTATCCAATATATTACTGTACTTAATTTATTGTGCTTAATACCTCTACCGCCCTTCTACCCCTTGTTCCCTTCAGCCCCCAACCCTAGGTGGGAAAGAAAGAAGGTTAGAGGGAGAAGGGACGTAGGTCTCCTTGAGATACTTCCTGCTGATTAGGGTCGTTAGATTCTTTCGGACTAATACCAGTGTCATTAGAAGTCCAGCAAACCAGTGAACCAGGAGACCAGCAAACCAGGAGACAGTAGCAGGAAGAACAAACAACAGTTTGGGGGAGCACCAGCAACCTGGAGAGGAGCAACCACTTTCTACCTTGTAGCCCTTTCTCTTCTTTGTAGAGATTTCTCCTACCAGATCTCTGTAGAGCGTTTTCTCTCACTTCTTTGTAGAGCCTCTTTACTCTTACTTCTTTATAAAGCCCATTCTCTTTTACTTCTTTGTGGAGCTTCTCCTCTGGGCTCTGGCTTTTTCCCCCCTCCTTTGTAGAACCCCTTTGTCAGGGCTCTGTCTTTTTATTCCTCTCTCCCAAGTCCTCAGAGTTAAACTTGCTCAGGTGATTAAGCCACACCTCTGCTAGCTCACAAGACCCTTAATACTTTATACCTGTGTCTTAAGCAGCCCACCTGGGATTAAACAAAAACACTCTCACAATTGCTTTTTATAAACTCCTACCACAGGAAAGGGATCCAAAGGCCTGCAACAGAGTCAGAGATAGCCCCTACTCCAATTGTTAGAGGACTCACATGAAGACCGAGCTCCACATCTGCTACTTATGTATAGGGGGCCTAGGTCCAATCCATGCATGCTCTTGGTTGGTGGTTCAGTCTCTGTGCTTCTATGGACTCAGGTTTGTTTACTCTGCAGGTCTTCTTGTGGAGTACATGACTCCTCTGGCTCCCTCAGTCCTTACTCCCCCTCCCCCATTCCACAAGATTCCCCGAACTCCACCTATTGTTTTTGGCTGTGGATCTCTGCATTTGTTTCTATCAGCTGATGGAGGAAACCTCTCAGAAGACAGTTATGCTAGGGTCCTGACTGTAAGTATAGCCGAGTATCATGAATAGTGTCAGGGAATGGCTCTCTCCCATGGCATGGGTCTCAAGTTGAGCCAGCCATTGGTTGGCCATTCTCTCAATTTCTGCTCTATCTTAATCCCTGTACATCTTGTAGGCAGGACAAATTTTGGGACCAAGTTTTTGTGGGTAGAGGTTAGTGGTGTACCCCGCCCTCTACTGGAAGTCCTGCCTGGCTATAGGAGGTGGCCACTTTAGCCTCCATATCCCCCATTTCTAGGAGTCTCAGCTAAGGTCACCCCCATAGACTCCCAGGAGCCCCTCCTGTTCCAGAAATGCCCCCCCACACCCACTGATTTCCATTTTTTCCCAGCCCTCCCCTTCTCTCCCCACACCTGATCCCCACCCTGGCTCCCCTCCCCACCCCCTCCCATCCAGTTCCCTCCCTCCATCTACTTCAGATGTCTATGTTATTTCCCCTTCTGAGTGAGATTCAAACATCCTCCCTTGGGCCCTCTTTGTTACTTATCTTCTTTGGGTCTGCAGATTGGTAGCATGGTTATTCTGTACTTTATAGGTAATATCCACTTATAAGTGAATACATACCATGCTAGTCTTTCTGGGTCTGGGTTACCTCACTCAGGGTGATATTTTCTAGTTCCATCCATTTGTCTGCAAATTTCATGATGTCTGTATTTTTAATAGCTGAGTAGCATTTCATTGTGTAAAAATGTACTACAGTTTCTTTATCCATTCTTCGGTGGAGGGACATCCAGATTGTTTCTAGTTTCTGGGTATTATGAATAAAGCTGCTATGAAAGTAGTTGAGCAAGTGTGGTGTGGTGGAACATCTTTTGGGTGTATGACCAGGAGTGGTTAGCTTGGTCTTGAGGTAGAACTATTCCCAGTTTTCTGAGAAACCACCAGATTGATTTCCAAAACGGTTGTACAAGTTTGCACTCCCATCAGCAATGGAGGAGTGTTCCCCTAGCTCCACAACCTTGCCAGCATGTTCTGTACCTTCAGTTTTTTATCTTAGCCATTCTGACAGGTGTGAGATGGACTCTCAGAGTCGTCTTGATGTGCATTTGTTTTATATGTGACCAAGCAGAGAAAGCTGTTTCAAAGGACTTGTGATACTACTTCCCTTTCTGCAGATCAGCTTACAAGGTAATCCCTAGTAGTTATAGGCTTCACACATAAGACTGGGAAATCATAAGGTCACTTAAGAATTCGGCCTTCCAAGAAAGTTCAAGTAAAATGCTTGGAAATTGACAGATTTACTCCAGTATTGAAATAGCCATGCTTCACTTGTGCTAAGAAGTTTCCCCTTTGGTAGCTCTCTCTGCATCATGGCAGTGCGCTGACAAAATAGAAACGGTGAGGTCAGCAGCCACATGTCCTTACCAGGAAGTAAAGTGACAGAGTCAGCTGATGTGTTAGGCTGCCGCCAAAGTAACCCATCCAACTGTTTGGCAGTTTGCCTTTTGAAAATATGTACTAAGTATATAAGAGAGCTCTTTGTAGAAGTGGACCCTAATGACAAAACACGTAATATCCCTTGAATCCCTGGTATTCCAGAGGTTGAGGCAGGTTGCAGCTTAGACACCAGCCTGGGCAAGACCTTGTCTCAAATTAAAAAGTTAACAGATTATTTTAAAGATCTGAAATATGGTTCAGTGTTAGAGAAATTGCTTAGCATATGCGATCCCCTCAGTTTAATAATCCCTGTATCAGCAAGGAAAGTACATATGCCAGCAACAGTCATTTCTCATCAGGAATAGTGCCCAGCCCATCACTGTTTGTATTGTGTTTTCATGTGACTGGTAGGGAACCACAGACACTGCTACACTGTGTTGCCACATCACTGTGTCTGAAGGGGTTCTAGGTACTGGGTACCCTGCTGAGTGTGTGATCATCATCCACTAAACCATCATGAACATAGCATGTTAAGCATGTTGGAAGCTATGGGCTTTCTTCCTTCTCAAGTGTTTTTCTATGGGAGAGAAAAGTAGTACTTCCTGTACATGTCATTATTGTTGTTAACTTACCAGAACTGAGGGACTTGCACTGACGATTTTCATTCATTGATGTGTATATTTTAGTCAATCAGCCCCCGGGGTTAGCAGTGGCTAGATGAGGCCTGGAGTCAAGCCTGCAGCCATGCAGTTAACATTGAACCCATAGCAGACCAGGTGAAAGGTTTAACCTGGCTTTATTGTCAACAGGCAGAATAGTGCTTAGCATATGGGAGCATATGGGTTTGTTGTCAATAGGCAGAATAGTGCACTTGACAAGATGGGCTTCAGGAAGCCAGCCTGAGCTGGTGATCAAAGAAAGACTTGACAAACACTGATTGGTGTGGAAGCTAACGATGGTAAGTGGGGATAGGTCAGAAACAGCAAACAGCCAAGAATTTAGAAGTAAACGTGCTTGCATCACTGGCAAGGGCAATTTAGAATCTATTGTAATGGCATTGTTATTAGCAGTGCTAATAAAAGAAGATGATGAATTATACACATAATAAGAGGAAATCTGGCTGCTTTCTCCTACAGGGGTAATCTCTGAGTTACTGGTGAGAGAACACAGGAGGGGATTTCGGGTTGCTTTGTTAGGCAACCATGAGTGAATTCATCATGGAGTTTGCATGTGGGGTCCGGGGTATTGTTTTACTTATATTTACATTTTGATGTCATCTCAAAGATGTTGTCAGCCAGAGATGTGTGGGTACATAGGTGCCAAATGTATTTTACAAGGAGCTGTATGTCATGTTTATGGCATCTGACCTCCCTTTCTTCCCTTCCTGTTGCAGAGAAGTGGCACTGATTTAAGTGAGGTGACCGGTGGCTCCCTAGTGCCATTAACTCTAGTGATATGCTGTGCATTGTTTTCGACCCCCATGGCTGTCTGTGGCAGTCACATATGTAAGCACATTAGGTGATTCTCTCCAAATATCTATTCAAAGGTTTTACTTCCTGTCTCTTCTACTGTTTAAGTAAATTTTTTAATAAAAAAAAATACAGCAAAAATTATCTGAGCCTGGGACCCTGAGAGTAGAGACATCTGTTTTTATGTAAGAGTAAAATGCTGGCTTTCAGACACTCGGTGTAGAATTCTCACCACAGAGAGTGCTAAAATGTTCCATGTTCACAGTGGAACTTGAAGTGAAAATAAAACTTTTCACTCTGTTGCTATGGGAAAGGGCAACATTTAATGTCATCTTTTGTACGAAGCAGAGTTCCGCGACAGTGGAAAGTGGGTGCAGAAATCCCATGCAGTCCAGAAGAATGAGAAATGTTAGGTCCCAAAGCTGTGTGGAAAAGATGCCTAATAGGTGATACACACTGATTCCAACAGTATTTATTGATAACTCGCTCTCCCAATCACTGCCCTGAAAGCCATGTATGCAACAGGAAGAAGAGACAAAGTTCAGTCCTTGTGAGCCATTTGTGTGAGTGAGATGAAGCTGAGAATATGGAAGAATATATAAAAAGTTTGGAATTTCTAATAAGGATGGTAAAACAGTATTTGGATAGACGTGTGCATTGCAGTGTGTAGTGAGCAGTATTCAGAAAAGAGTGGTGGGCCAAGTTTTAAGGGGCCCACATTAGCACGAGCTTCCATGCTTTGTGTGGGGAAAGTTACACACTGTTTCTTTGGGTAGGTTGGCCTGTTTACTGTGCTGCTTATGTATGTGATAGATGCTGTTTCTTATGTAAAGATTATGTTTTAGTTACCTTTTTTAATGTTTGTGAGCATGCTTCCCTTTGTGCCATTTGGGAAAGACATGCCCTGTTTTTCCTCTACTCCCCTTATTATTTTGTTTGTTTTTCAAACCATGATATTTTCAGTGCCCTCCTGAGATTAAGTGAATTGGGCTTATAAGTGATAGATCTGAATTTTTTTTTCTTTTCTGTGTACACTGGGCCTGCTGAAAGTTGATTCCAGGCAGATAAACATCCTCTTGCAAATGGAACACTTTCTGTAGCCTTCTTGAATAATATGTAGGATATGCACTGTCTCCAGCTGTGACCCACATTAGCACTAGCTTTGTGGGAAAAGTTACACACTGTAAATCTGTTGCATGGTGAAAATTAGCAACTGCCCCAAACTTCCTGCATCTGATGTACACTTGGATGCAAACAGTTGCTTGTTTATCTTTTGATTTCTTTCTCTGAAGTTTAAGTTTCCAATATGTACCGAAGGCCGAATTCTATATAATGTTTTAGTCTCATCTAGATTAGTACTTGGCAAACTATGGCCTTTGGGACAAATCTAGTCTTCTGTTATACAGATAAAAATCTATTAAAATGTATATATGACCATTTATTTAGGCTTTAAATGGGACTTGTTTCCAAACTATTATAACCTGAAAAAATATTTACTGTGTGGTTGTTGATGAAAAGTGTTCCAACATTTGGCCCATAACACACAGCTTTAAAAAAAAAAAACTAAGAGTGCTCTAGTTATAAAATAATTTTGGAATAATTCATATTTTAGCTTCTAAAATTCCTAGGATGAGTTCTTAGTAGAGGATGGTCAGTGGTTTAAAATAATACTTCATTGTTATTTGGATTTCTAATACTATTTTAATTTGTTTAGTTTTTAAATTTTAAATAAGGTAGAGAAACCTTTAAAAAAAAAGACATCAGATCAGATTAAGGGTGCACAAATATTTTACTAGGTCTGGTACTGAAGGTCTGTAATCTTACTTACAGGGAAGTTGGACACCAGAGAATTGTAGATTAAGGCCAGCTTGGGCTACAGAAGGAGTTCAAGGACAACTTAATGAGACTTTGTCTCAAATAACAAGTAAGAAGAGGGTTTGGATATAGAAAGCATAGAGTACTTGCCTAGTCATGTACATGGCCCTAAGTTTAATAACTATTACCTCAAAAAAGTGGAGAGATGGCTCAGCAAGTAAGAGCACTGGCTGCTGCTCTTCCAGAGAACCTGGGTTCGATTCCCAGCACCCACATGGTAGATCACACTGCCTGTAACTACAGTTCCAGGGGATCTGACACCCTCATGAGACATATATGCAGGCAAAATACCAATGCTCATAACATAAAAATAAATAAAATTTTTAAAAGTTCGATGTCAGAGTTATCCTTCTCAGGTCTCTGATGTGGTTGGCCAGATAGTTACAGTCTCACAGTTAAGTTTTAAGCTGTGTAGGAATTAAAAGGATGTTTTAGGTCTAAGAAGATGTTTTAAGTTGGTAGTATAAGTTAGGATGGAAATTGAGTTAGGTATGGAACTTTAAACTCATTGAGATAGATAATAGAATATTCTTATTAGTTGCCAAATACATATGGACTGGAGATTTGGAATGCATGTCATACCTTATAATTTTCTTAATTGTTTCCTACTGTTCTTATTGTTTTGTAATTGTATTTACTGTTATAAGAAAAAAGAGCCTTTTATTGGATTAAAAGGGGAAGATGTTGGAAAAAATATAAAATTTTCAAAAAAAGCCAATTTTTGAAAAAGTTCGATTTCACTTCACAGAACTTAAGAACAGTGAAAACTGAAATCCTCATGAGTGTGTATTTCATTTATGTGCTGAAACTTCCTTTGTGAACTGTCCAAGGTGATATGTTATGTCCTAAGGTAAAGGATGGACTTGCTTTGAGTAAAATCATATGATGGTTTAGTTTACTCTGTTTCCTGTCGTGTGTGTGAGTGTGTGTGTGTGTGTGTGTGTGTGCACATGCTTTATATTTGTATCTGTGAAGATTGAAACACTTTTTTTATAAACTAACTCATTTTCAGACCACTGTAGTTCTTGAGCTAACATTGATCTTTTGTTGTCCAGTCATGGGATCCACTGTGATCATTTCAGATCCCCTCTCACGCAGCCCAGTTTCCACCCACCCCACTGCCACGCATACACTCGGTGCTCTTGAGCTCTGTGACTTGTTGTACCCCTCTAGTCCTGCACCATAGGGCTAATGTTGAACACAAGCTCAACACAAAGCAGCTTGTGCTTTCAGTGGAAATGGGCTGCTTCTTTCCTGCCTATGGCTGGCTCAGGAGGGTGACAGACTGATCCTGTTCAGTGCTGTGAAATCTAATTACTGCTTGATTTGTGTACACCAATCCTAAAAGCAAATTCACTCCATGAGAACTCTGAGCTGCAGTTCCTGCCATGCAGTCTGATTGTGCAGCCTACAGGGCTCTACTCCAATCTTTAGGCCTTAGGGAGGTCAACTCATAGGTCCCTTCAGGCATCTCTGTTTTCCAATATAATTTGAAATACAAGCTTTTGACATAAGTAAAGAAATGGAGGGGGGGTCATTGATAAGAGGACCCAGAGAGTTGCTAGACATTTTCATGCACATATATGCTAATGCATACATCCACATTTGACTGCCGAGTGCAAAGTTATTTGCAAGGATACTTTTCTCCTTCTTGGATATTGAGAAATTCAGATTGTAGTTTATTTCTTTAGGCCTTAAAACCTTTATCCTGTTTAGTTCTTAAGATCAACTTGTTGCCACCTAGAGTCACCTGGGAAGAGGGAATCTCATATCTATGAAAGACTGTTTTGATAGCCCACTGTGGTCGGCATCATCCTCTAGGCAGGCTGGCCTCAGCTGTATAAGGAAGCTGGCTAAACATGCACCAGTGAGCAGCATTAATTCCTGCTGGTTTCTGCTTTACTTCCTGCTTGAGCACCTACCCTGACTTCCTTTGATGATGTACTGTTACTCAAAATACATGCCAGATAAACTCTTTCCTTCCCTAAGTTACCGGTGGTAAGTTTAATCATAAGCTGTCCATAGAAACACAAAAAAGCAAATAGAACAACTTGTTTTCTACTTTTGTATTTTAATTTTCTTTCTTGTTTTATTGCTATGTGCCAAACTTTAGAATTGAAATCTCAAATCAACTATTTATAATCATTATTCTCTTTTTACAGCTTCCCCACTCTAACCTAGTCACTTCCTTTTAAGACCCCGGGGGAAGCCCAGCAACTCAGAAACAGTGGCTTACTAATTGAAAGATACTTCTTTGGGCTTTACTGTCAACCTGTCCCTGTTTCACCACTTACCCATTGGTGGCCTGGATAAAGTTGATAATCTTTCCATAAGTTTTGCTCCACACTGGCCCGGGAATACTTAAACATGCTTGGCACATGCTGTATAGTGTCAATCATTTGTTTCAGCAACCACCCCATGAGACAGATACTGCTCTTGGCACGTGATGATGGAGAAAACTAATGGAGCTGGGACTGCTTTTATTCCCCCTTCACTCAGGGATGAGCACTCTGTAGTGATCATCGTTGTGAGATCTGCTTAATTACAACGTAACTCAAACATCAGGTCAATGCAGATGGTAAAATTTATTGTTATCAAGTCACTACTGATTGATCAGGGCCACAGAACAGACTCAGGAGCTAAACTGAGACCTTGAATGAACATTGTACAGCATATTTAAAGAATAAAACCATTGAGCAAGGGGAACAGAGGGAGTTGTAGCATTATCTGATCATATTTTGGCATAAGGGCTTGAGCAAGGGAGTTTCCATCAATCAGAATAGTAGTAGCTCCCTGGGCCTGGGAACGTGAACTTGTTTGACCCTGCCAAGATGGAGAAGTTGGCCTTGAGATGTCTGGACTCAGACAACTGTTTCCCTGCAACAGAAGTTGTTCAGCTATTGGGAAGTCCCCAACTACCCTAGGGCCTGGGACTTGAACTTAAGTTTCTCTCTATGATTAAATGGAGTCCGAAAAAGAAATAGTAGTACTTAGAATAAGTTTCTTTTGCTTGGTCCTAATACTCATGATGTTGTCCTGCATAGTGTCAGAAGAAGCACTATATCCAAAGGGATGGTATTATCTAAATGACATGCTTCAGAATTTTCTGATGTGATATTTTTATTGTTTTTAAAGTACGAACAAGCAATTTGCTCTCCTACAGGAACCCAGCTCCAAGTTCTTCCCTTTTGAAACTTAAGAATAATTACTAGGACACTGATTTTTATTTAAGAAGAAATTGGGTCAGTTTTTTATTTTTGTTTTGGAGGGGTTTTTGTTGTTGTTGTTTGTTTGTTTTGTCCTGGAACTTGCTATGTACCAATCTGCCCTCAACTCATTTACTATAGCTGCACAATTTATAAGTTCTAATAAATAAATTCACCTTAATAGAGACATAGGATATTGTAGTTTGACATTACTTCTAAGGGAAAATACTGCTTATGCCAATAGGGAACTGATGATGGACCCAAGTACTGATACCACCAAACTCCAAGTTGGTGAACCAGTGAGTTTTTTAGGGTTACTTACAGGAATATGGGTGAGGGATTACTTTCAAGGAACAAATATGATTCAAAGAAAGCTATGCCACCACCCCAGAATTTACAGAAACTGGAAATCTAGAGCATACTGTACAACCTGCAGTTAGATTAACAGGTTGGAGAGTGTCCCTTCCAGGTAGCTCAGTTGGCTGTGATCTCTTCCAGGCACCTTGACAGGTCTCTGTTTCTTTTAGGCAGCTCAGCAGGTCTGAAAGCATCCTCCAGCACTACTTGCTGTTTATTGTATGTGCTTGGGGAGAGAAAACCCTGGTTAATCTGGTCAGTTTCAGGGACTTCCTGAAGCTGTTTTGTGGTGTTTAGTTTCTGAGATAATGAGCTTCCTTGAAGTTTGGATTATTTCTCCTCCTCTTAGACTATCTTCCTATAAACATCCTGTGTTTTAAGGAGTGCCCACCCCCCAATGAATGCTTTAATTTTGAAAGAAACTGCTACATTCTTTTGCAAAAGAAGAGATTATTTGCTGCATCCCAGCAATTTTTTCATTTTTGCCCCTTTTCAGTTGAGCAAGAAGCCATGATTTCTCTTTTCTGACACCATAAGCCAGCTGGATCTACCCTTAAATGCACATAAATGAAACCATACAGCAAGTAAACTCTGAGATAGTTCCTTTCATCCAGTATAATGTCTTTGAGTGTCATTTTTCATATCTGACTCCTCGTCATTCCCTGTTGACAGTAGTTTCCACTGTGTGCTCATATCATTTTTGTATCTCTGCTCCCATTAATGCTGTTCTGATTGTTTTCTCTTGAACATTTTGAAGAAAGCTTGTGTAATATTGCTGAATGAGTTTTTGTATGATATATATTTTCATGTGTGCTGAGTAATAACCATGAGGCTAATTTCCTGGTTGGGTCTATTTCAAGTGACCATTTCTGGTGTGAATCAAGGGTCAGGGTTTACTGTTTCTCCAAACAGATAACCAGTTGTTCCCTTGTTGTGTATTGAAAATGCCTTTGAATTTCCTGAATGCATTTGTCAGAATCAATTGTACATGTGCCGTTATATTAACACTAAAGTGCTGGGATGACTGTGCATGGTGCATCTTAGCTTTCCACCTCAGGTAGGAAGACCTTTTTTTATCTCTGTGAGCCCCTACTCCACCCATCTCAGCTCCTCCTAGTGCCTCACACTGCCACAAGGCACCCATCACTAATGCATGATCCTGACATTGCATTTTACAGGTGCAATGTGTGTTTTACAGTTGGATGACTTTAGTTTGTTCAGTTATGAAAAATTTAGTTCAATGCATTCCATTTCACTGTAAGTCAGAGAGTTATACTGAAAGGAAACATGTTTGAAGGCATGAGTGAACACAGATTGCAGACCAGCCCACACTAGTAAATCAGAGGAAGATACAGTAGATACATTTATTGAAACTATAGTGAATTTAGCAATGCTGAAACCAACTAGTATTGTCAGCAGTGTTTTAGTGTTGCTTTTTCTAGGTTACCAAGGAGATTTTCTTTTTTTTGTAAAATACATTTTCCCAAAAGGTACAGAGTGTACAACATGTTTTGGGAGTGAGTAGATGATTTTTCAAAATGAACAAGGAGAAATTATGTGTACCAACTGCTGAAACTTAAGTCATTTTAAGAAAATGACAATTGCAAATCAAAGCAAGATCTCCCTTCTCTGTTTCTCTGTCCCACTTCTCCAAGAAAGGAGGTGTGTGAGAGAGCCCTGGCTTTGTAATATCAGACGTTCAAGCATAAGAGCCGGAACACTCATTCTTAGGAACCATACCACATCCCTCTGCTGGAGGAGCAAGGCCCTTAAAATCTCTTACCTTCCCTGTAGCAGTCAAGATCCACTTAGATGGACCAGACAACTGTAGATACAAAGAAATGAACTAAAAGTTCCTGTTTTGGTCTACAATGCTTCCTAAAGACACTTGTCATAAGATTTAGTTATTATCTTAATGCTGCTTGACGGTAGCGAATGCCTGAAAGAGGCATAGTGGGAGATCTTAGGTCCTTTGGTAGCTTACCTTGAAGGGAGAACTGGGAACCCAGCTCTCCCTCTCCTCCGTGATGTGAACAGGCCTCCAGTGCTCTCTTCCCTGTCAAGGTGTCCTGTGCTCCCAGAAGACCAAACCATAGGACTTTTCATGAACTGAAACCTAAACCTGTGAACTGAATTAATCCTTATCAACTAAGTTGATTTGTCTCAGATAATTGTTACAAAAACCGAAAGCTCAAACAACCAGGGTCCCCAGCCTATTGTCCTCAGTATAGGGGAGGCTGGGTACTTGCTCTGTACACACAATCATGAACTTACATCATATGGGATTCTGTCCATAAAAACAGAAATAAACTTGAAGTTCCTGCTTGCCCACTTGGGGAAGATAACCAAAGCCAAAAAATATCTCTGGTCTGTAACATGTGGAATATCATTAGGGTGTGGCATGGACAGCTCTTGCTGTTGCCCTCTGGACCCCTGGGGTGTGGGGTACTTGGGTACTTGGGCCACTTGCTCATTAAAGAATGTTTCTGGAACACTAATTTGGAGCCTGTATGTGATTAATACAGAGTTGCTTTTGGAAACTTAAGTCAGACTATTTTGATAAAAAAAAAAAAAACCAAAAAACCACCCATCATATTGTTGTCCATATAAGAGAAATGGAAAGCCTCCCTTTGAGGAGACCTGTCTGCGATGGACTTAACATAGCTCTCTGAACAGGGCACTGGCTGGCAGAGACCTCCAGCAGTCATTTGAGAGGGATGTAATCAAATACTTTGAAATTTAATTTGTAATCTGACTTTGAATATAAAGTAGAACAGGCGCCCCAAAAAGTTTATTTTAAAAGGTGATATAGTATCCTTCAGGTCATTTCCAGTTCCAAGGCTAGTATCAAGGATATGAAATCGGATTTTAGCCATATGGTACAGGATAACTATACTACAACCAGTGCACCAAAGGGAACAGGAACATAGACTTTTTTTCCTGTCAATGAGACACTTTGCCCTAGTGGTGCTGCCTTGTAGGCCCCCAGTGTATGAGGAGGCTCTTGGCCCTCATATGACTGCTGAACTGGGGCGGGGGACTGATATGTAGGGACACTCCACTCCAGAGGAGTGGGATGGAAGGGATAGGGATAGACGGTGGGAGGGCAGGACTGGGAGGGGTGGAAAGAGGACACTGTGATGGAGATGTAACCTGGAGTAATAAATAAATATTAATAAAATAAAATAACGCAGCAGTAAATCTCATCTTTCCCATGTGCTTATTCTGCTGGGTACTGTGTGCTTAGAAAAGGTGCCCTACCTACCCGTCGATAACCCCCATCTCAAATGACGACTTTCACCAGAGACACACTGATGTCCCAATACTGTTTGAAGGAGCTGTTCTTTTATTATGCTCATAATGTGTATATTGTTAACCTAAGAAAGATCTGTAAATACATGACACAGATTTTCAACTTTATTTAGAAACTATTCTGTGGTTCATACTTTCAAAAGATTATTTTTTTATATAACCTCATCATTCTTGAAGGACACAGTACTTTTCTTGTTCAAATTACTGAGTGATGAATGTTGTAGAAGACTAACACTCCTGAAATTAAAAAAAGGAAACTGTAATTATTGCCACTCCTTTTGCAGAATTATGTAACCAGTAAAATTGTTTCCTTGTTATGAAGGAACTTGGAACAGGACATGTACCTGTATTATTGTATATAAAGAGGGGACACACGCAGGATGCAGATATAGTTCTCATGAAAAATACAGCATTCTGAAATGAAACTGTGGGTGATTATTTTAAGTAGAAAAAATAGTTTTGGCTTTATAGGTAATTACATACATAGCCATTTGACTGGCTAGTTTTATATCAACTTGACATAAGCTAGAGCCATCAGAGAGGAGGGAGCCTCAATTGAGAAATTGTCTCCATAAATTGGGCTGTAGGTGAGCCTGAAGGGTATTTTCTTAATTAGTGATCTATGTGGGTAGGCCCATCCCATTGTGGGCGGGCGGTGCCATCCATGGACTCATGGTCCTGGGTGCTATAAAAAAAAAAAAAAAGCAGGCTGAGTGGTCTATAAAGTAAGTCCAGGATAGTCTAGGATACACAGAGAAACCCAATCTCAAAAAACATATATAAAAAGCAGGCTGAGAGAGCCAGTAAGCAGCACCCCTCCATGGCCTCTGTATCAGCTCTGTAACTGCTTTTGATGATGAACTGTTATGTGGAACTGTGAGTGCAATAAACCCTTTCCAAAAGCCAAGCTGTGTTTCGCTTGGTGTTTCATCATACCAATAGTAGCCTGAACCAAGATAGCAATATAGATGGAATACAGCTCAATTTGCTTAAAGGCCAATTGCTGTTAAGGAAATCCCATTTTCTTATTTCTGTTGTAGAACTTAAAAATAATATCCCTAGGAACAGCGAAATTAACCATAAAACACACATGAATGGAAATACCTTTATGATATTTGAGACATAGAGAAGTATTATCTGCTAATGTTACTGAGCTATGACTCACACAGTTTTTAAAACTGTGGAAGTGAAATTGTAGTCAGTGTAAGCTGACACAGTAATGAATACCATTGGCTTTCTTTCCATCATTTTACGTTCAATTCCTAGGATAGCAGGAACAAACCACAAAGCCTCAGAAGCACACCCAGGTTCCAGTCCATCTTGAATCATGCTAATGTCTCTAACTTTCTGTATAAATAAATAATTTTCCATCTTCCCTGTCACTTAGGCTTGCCAGATTCTTCGCAGACACTTAACTCAGGATATATGATCCAAGTGCATACGGATCTCTTTAGGTAAAAGGAGAGGGAGTCTAGAGATCTGAGGGGTAGAATAGCTGAGGAATACATCCAGTGAGGACTGTACCAGTGCCAGCAGGTTCTTGTCCTAGTGCCTATAATACACAGTGACGCTACTCTCACAATATAACATATTTGCTAAAGCACTTCACGTTTAACTTCTTCGTGTGACCAGATTCTTCATATGACCCTTTTCAGGTAGCAGTTGTTTGGATATCCCATTTCCGAAAACTTTTGGGGAGTCCTCATATGACTAGCAAATGATGTTCTGTAGTTCTAAGCATGCTTTGATTAAGGTCCAGTGAACTCAGGCCCATAAAGTTCTCACGAACTGTTTGCTTCAAGTGACAGTGTGCGTCACTCATGCAGAATTGTATGCCTCAGTGGTGCGTAAGACATGCAAAGATGATTTAAAAAACTGATGGTGCCAGTCCTTCATAATTCCTGCTGTACAGTTAATGTCTGTCAGAGACACAGGGCCAAGAAGCTGAAGATAGATGCTCTACTGTATTGAGAGAAATGGGGGACTGTCCAGGCAGCCAGTTGTCTGTCATGTCTTAGTTTTGGAAGCTGCTGGCACTGCACTTCCTGTATATTCAGATATATTTATCCTTCTCAGGTCTTTGATGTGGTGGAAGACTAGATAGTTATAGTCTCACAGTTAAGTTTTAAGTTGTTTAGGAATTAAAATGATGTTCTACATCTAAGAAGATGTTTTGCAAGTTAGGATGGAAACTGAGTTAGGTATAGAATTTTAAACTCATTGAGATAGATAGATAATAGAATATTAATATCAGTCGCCAAATACATATGGACTGGACATTGGTAATGTATGTTATACTTTATAATTTTCACAATTGTGGCCTAATTATTATTACTGTTTTGTATTGTATTTATTGTTATAAGAAAAAGAGCCTTTTATTGGACTAAAGGGAGAGCTCTTTGGGGAGGGGGAAAACATATACCTTAAACCAAAAAAAAAGCAGATGGGAGGGGAAGAGGGTAGAAGGGTGGGACTGGGAGGGGGAGGAGAGAGGGGACTGTGATTGAGATGTAACTTGAAGAAGTGTTAAAACAAAAACCCTGAAGGTGCTGATGCTGCACAAGGCTAAGATCAGAGGAGCCTTCAAGGAACTGAGACATGTGGGTCTTACGAGTCAGACCGAGCTAAAATGTGTGCATGTTTGTTTGTTTATTTGGGGATTTTTTATTTTTTTGAGACAGAGTTTTGCTGTATGTCTGAGACTGACCTTGAACTCTCTATGTTGTCCAGAATGGCCTGAAGCTTGTAATGCCCTGCCTCGGCCTCCAAGGGCTAGGATGAGAGGGATGCATGCGTCACAGTCCTCAGCCATTTGCCCATCGGTTGAGTTTTAAGTTCCATGGGAAATTTTTTATGGTCACTATAGTAGGAGCCCAGTCTTGGGATCCTGTATGGCTCACACAGGTTAGTGATGTCAGCACTGCCATATTATGCCAGACAATGAACTGTGAAGGTGCTGTAAACATCCAAAGCTTTTGTGACTGAAGGACAGAGGGACAGAGAATGCTTGGGGATGGCACCCATAACCTCTTATAGCGCTTAGCAAATACTAATTTTTTATAGTTATAATGCCTCGTTGTTACTAGGTTATTATGCATAATGATTAGGATTCTGTGGTAGATTATCTAATAGTATCTGATTATTGTGCCCATGAGCAGTTGTTTTTGCTGTGTAGGAACAAACACGTTGGCTAGGTGCATAGCTCTAGGTGGTGTGCTTGCCTAGCACACTCAAAGAGGACCGAGAGTGAATCCCTAATACCACCAACCTTTTTCTCCTAAATAAACATAGTAGCAAAGAGAGGAACCATATGGGAACAAGGAACACCTGGAGTCTGAGCTCGATCCATAACTACCCTGAGCCTGATTTCTTCTTTCTGGGATAAGAGAAATACTCATCTGGCAGCATCTGGGAGGGTCTCCCAGCTGAGAAGACCAAGAACCTTCCAAACCAACATTAACATAGAGCCCTGGCTTTTAACCACGTTGTTTTTAGAGTGTAAACCCTAGCATTTCCCCAGAATGCATAAAACTAACAGAATTGTCTGGAAACTTTCAAAACACAAGCCACTAGATTTCTAGTTCTTGCTTTCCAGGTTTATAGAACCAAAACAGAAATGGAGGAAAGTCATGCATCCGTGTGAGCCTGAGTCCCCCCCTGTGCCGGTCGCTGCCCCTCACAAGGGCAACAGTGGTGATTTTGCCACCTCCCACTCTGGGCCAGGTGGGGTGCAGGATGATTTGTGCCTGGAGGATTCCCTTAGTCAGCGTTTCGTTTGCTGTGCTAAAACACCATGACCCAAAACAACTTGATGGAAGGATTGCTTTGCCTTACTTATTCTTGGGCCACAGTCCATTGAGGAAAGCCAAGGCAGGAGCTGAAGCAGGAGCTGAAGCAGGAGCTGAAGCAGGAGCTACGGAAGATCACTGCTTACTAGTGTGCTCTTCATGGCTTCCTCAGCCTGCTTTTTTTATACACCCAGGTCCACCTGCCCAGGAGTAGCACCACCCCCAATAGACTGGGCCCTCCCACATCAATTACTAATTAAGAAAATGCTCCACAGGCTTACCTACAGGCCAGTCTTAAGGATGCATTTTTTTCCCATTGTGGTTTCCTCTTTTCAGTTAACTCTAGCTTGTGTCAAGTTGATGAAACAAACAGTAACAATGATAACAAAACCAGGCCAAGCATCATGGGAATCTGATACAGGGAATGAATGAATGATACAACAATGAATCTAGCTGTCATTCAGATTTCCTGAGGACTTCAGGCACTCACTCACTTTTCCTGCCCTTGAGTTTGTTCTTGGTTCTTTTCCTGCTGCACCACCCAGCCTCTGTAGCCTCCTACAAACTGCACAACTCCTTAAGTTATCACCCAAGGGGCAGCAGATAAATGATCCCCAATACTGGCCAACCTCTTCACCCACTTGGATTCCTTTAGAGTCGTAGCTATACTGCAGTTTACTGGGTCATTAGTGCTCATTTTTTCATTAGCCACTTAATGACTGTCTCTCTCCTCAGGGTGGCTGCTCTGCTAGAATCTGAACACTTCCTCCTGTAGTATTCCCAGGCTCAGCATGTCTTTATACCTAGTGAATGAATGCTTTTTGTATTTTTTTCAAAATCAGGGATGAGTAGACTGAAATTCAAAGACAAGTGCTTATTCCCTGTGTGTATGCATGTGCAGTGTGCATAGAATTACATGTGTGTGTATGCATGTGCAGTGTGCATAGAATTACATGTGTGTGTGTCCATGTGTGGTGTGCATGCGCTTGTGCGTATTTAGATGTACAGATAACTGATTACCTCAGCTCCCCTCACAGAGTGGGCATATGAAAGAATATTGATGAATTGTTACTCTGGTTCAAACAAATATCTGAATGTGTTGGAGGTTAAGATCCAAGAAAGGACAATTGCTTCTATTTGATGTCTTCAACAAAATAAGCATGAAACAAATTAATCAGACAGCTTTTTAGTGCCTATTTTGAGCTAGCAGTCTGTTAAATGAAGAGGAAGGCGGAAACTGTTAGATGTTTCCTAGATGAATGCTTAGAAGTGTTACTAGTCTGTGTCCCACAGCCTTCAAGGAGCTGTGCTTTAGAATGTCCAAGGCACCAACCCAGCTCCTTCTAGAATTCCCTGTAGTGATGGCTGTGATGGGCTCCAATTGTCACATATCACGATGCCTCACTGTGGCACACACAGCAGCCACTTTCTTTGTCATACTTCTCTCCATTCCAGAGTTCCAGATTGTTGTGGATGTCAGCATCCCTGCCTGTCTCACTCACTCATGAGTGTACGGACCCTGGCTTTCTGTGCCTTCCCTGGTGATGCATGGGTGGAGCCATTTCTCTCACTAGTTTCTTTTTCCAAAACGGTCATGTGTTCTTGGTATTTGTTTCCCCTTTCTCTTGACGATTCCTCAGGAATATCTGAACACAGCTTTTTGTAATGATTTTTAGCTAAAAATCAAAGGAATGAAATGTGTGGCAGTAAGAGATTTATACTGCATCCTTGAAGTGGAACTTGACTTTGTAGAACGTACTGTTGTCCAGGAATTAAAAATGAACAGATTTGCTTAGCTGTTAACCCTATAAAACCTATCTGGAGGAAAGATACTAATGCTGAGGGAACGCACGAGTAGATTGGGCTCAGAAGTAATGTTGCATTCACTAGGCAAGTTCTCTCTTCCCTTTCTTCATGTAAATTGGCCATCTGAAGTTTAATTTCTCATATGAACCCGAATACTTCTGAAATGTATGTCTTGTCTATTTTGTAAGTTATGAATGAAATTCAGTTATGTTCATAAGTTCCTAAAAATGCCATGTAGTTTCATTCATAGACAACCAATGAATTCCAACTCCAGTGAGTACCTGTAAAAGCTCTGTGTGGTCAGGCAGGCCTGCCGGTAGCATCAGTGCCATTGATTACTGCGCAGTGATAAGAGTTTAGGTCCTTGATACAGGGAAGGAAGAAAGGAAGCCAGGCAGGCAGGCAGGCAGACAGACAAATGGATCCATAAAAAGATTGCTTAATTTTGGCCTCATGTACTAAGTGCTTAGACTCACTGGTAATAATCTTTTGAGTTGACTCCTTGTGTTATATCTGAGGGACAAAGACATGTAGATACTTGGCAAAGGTTGTACAGCTTGGAGATGAAAGATCTAGAACTTTAGCCCAAGGAGCCTGCTGTTACGTTACAGCACATGCTTTTAATCCTATACCAAGCTGCCTCACACAGGACTTGACTCCAATCCAAGGACTGCATTTCCCAGTAAATTGTATGATAGGCAAATTCATCTTTTATGGTGACTTGAGATCACTTTTTCACTTTGAATTGTGAATTATTAATCATTATAGTCAAGATAATGATCGTTGACACCTTGAGCAGTATTTTTCCACAATGGATAGAAATTTACATGGCATTTTAAGTATATTGAGGGAGAAATTGATTCACATTTTTGACAATTAGTGGCAAATTACTAATCAGAGTAAAAAAGCAAGACGTCGATTTTCTAGCTCCCTCACTAATACATCTGTGCCTCCAAATTGATTATTATTCTTCAGTGCTGGGGTCTTAGTGTAAGTCAGCAGGTAGTGCATGCATTGATCTAAACTCTGTTTCTCTAGATTGGGGGGAAAATAAGAATGCACTTTAAAAACCACTTCTGGTTTAGGAGGTGATACATTAATCCTTAAAATGACAGAAAATCAAGATGATTGTATCTGTGGGGCTTAATTTATTAAAATTTAACTTGCTCCTGTGCCTTGCTTTAGAAGCTCCTGTGCTGGCAAACTAGCTATAATTAGATCAGCAGCCTGCTCAGGTCTGGCGACAGCGTGTGCCTCAGAGAGCATGTGCTGGACTCCGCATGCGCCTCATCCTCATTGGCTGGCAGGGCTGCTTGCCCGTTTGATAGGTTTCCACGGTAATCTTTATACTGCATTAGAGATAGAGAGATAGATACTGAGGCGCTGTGCTGTGTTCTTGCAGAGCATAGGCAAGGTGCTTGGCTGGTTCTATTAAGGAAGGACGACTGCCTGGCAGAGCAGGTGTATCTTTGTTGGCAAAGACTCGGTGGATAAGGACCTGCAGCTAGCTGCAGGGGGAGGTCAGTGAAGGAGTCTCAGTTCACGGTAATTACTGGAGGCTTTCTCTCTTACGAGAAACACAGCCATGCATGAGGAAGCGTGCTCATAGTGTCATCTGTCAAATTTTGATCTTGCTTTGTTGACGCTGTGTGTACCACTGTGTTCCATATTAAGGTACATTTGCGCAGGACGGCTTGTCTGGTAAACAGCTCCCCTATTCAGGAAGGAGCATTGTTTTTACCTGAATGCAAGGGTGCATGTGCTTGGCTGTGATTCTTATTGGCTCTTTTCTGTTTGGGAAAGCCGACGCTGCCTCCATCTAGGTGCCTTTGTTGGTGCATGTCAGGACTGTTGACTTCACTTTGAGTCCTGAATTAAGGAGAATTTAGCAGACCATACCTTAGTTAGAAGAAGGAAGAAGGCTCCTGATTTGTTGTCTGGCTTTTGGCTGGAGAAGTAATGTGCTTTATGTTTCTTCACTGATGTACGTGTGCAGCCTTCATTTTGGATGGCTTTCTTTGTCTCACCTTTTGTAGTTTTAGTGAAGCTTCTTCAGTACAGGGAGTGTGAGCAGATGTCATTCTGTGAGATAGAAACATAGATAGGTGTTTATCAGCCACACCTGAGGAAGTATTTGACTCCAGGCTTTGTTTGAAGGATGCTGCGCTTGCAGTTGGAATGTCACAGTGGGGAGATAGGTTGTTACCATACTGGATGTTTTTCATTCTATGAAGGATTGCCTGGCTTATTTTCCAGACAGGGCAATAAAGAATCTTAAATTCTGTAATGAAGGTAGCCTACTAGGAAGGAAAAAGGAGTTAGCAAGACCAAGGCTCAAAAAAGAAAAATCCTCAAAACTGCCCAGCCCTGTTGGGGGTCCAGAGCCCCTGTTTTAGTCCTTAAGCTTGAAAACTGATGTCTTTCCATATCAGACTGAAGGCGCCACAGAAACTTGTGTCCTGAGTCACCAGTCACAGGGCTGGCCAGCTGCCACCATGCGTCTGCTATCAGCAGAGAGTCAGGCAGATTCTGAAAACTGTCAGAATTGTTTCTGTGCTCCCGAAAAGCCGAGGTTGCAACTTAAATATTCTGTGAAAATAACTGCTCTTGTCTAGATCTGTATCCTGCGTAAAGCAGCCCAGGCTACAGTGTTTGGCAGATGAACCCTTCAGATTACTAACTACACCTTGCCACATCACATGCTCCCACATTTGTCAGGGAGGGAACAAGTGATCCAGAGTCAGCATTTACTTAGTTAACAGTTTCAAGAGGGGAGCATCGTGGAAGTTCAGTGGACAGTAATGGAGTCTGGAGTGGTAAAGTTTGATAACCTTTAACAGTGATACCCTGGATCTCTCTGGCCTTGAGGCAGTGGGGAGATGTTTTCAGCTTTGAGACTCCCTGGGTGGTGAAATGAACACACAGCCATTGTACTTCATATGACACCCCCGAGTGCGTACCTCATCTGTCCTCACTGTGGACAGTGCCCCCAGCCATGGGCCTGCTGAGAGACCCTGATGCCAGCTAATACTAAAAGGCTATTTTAATAGTAGAACTAAAAGAAGTTCATGGTTTTCAAAGTAACACAACATGCACTTTTATCTTCAGCTTTATCACTTAACTTTTTTTTATTCTTAGTCCATTAGGGAGAATCTATCCCTGAGAAAAGAAAATAAAGAGATTTTCTTTTGGTACTTTAAAATTTAAAATCTGCCAGGATGATTTGGTTTTTCTACAAAAGTGCAGGCACCTTTTCTGTTTGTTCATCATTCTTGGCCTGACATTCCTCCCCCTATTGCAAACATAGACAGAATCTTTCTGCTTTTTAAAACTTAGCATTGACCACTCATCTGGGGAGGGATACATCGATGTGATGCAGTTATAATGTCCTCATTTATATATGTTTATATATATGCAACTATTATTCATTTGAATGTTGGGATCAAACCCAGAGCCCATGCTAGGTGAGTGGTCTGTCACTGAGCCTTATCCCCAGCCCTCTCTTCCCTCTTGGTCTCCTGGAATACTCCCTATGTCTCAAAGGAGACTGCCTTAAAAATTGATGGCTGTTGTCTTCTCTTTATTTACTGCCAAAGCACTCTTCCCCTATAAGAATGTACAGGATGTCTCCTGTGAGCTCCATCCAAAAGCTGTGTATTACTGGAAAAATTAGAAAGTAATGATATCTGTTCTCATGGGCCAAGGGTGGCTCTTCAAGAATCACCATGCCTTAAGTAATTTCTTAAAACCTTAAGTATAAATGTGTATACTGTACATTGCCTGCTGATGGCCCGTGATCCCGATTGACATCCAGTACAAGGCTATTTTAATAGATCTGTTCTTGAGATAAGAAAGTAAAAATGAATTCTTTTGGGACAGTTTATAATTTTATTCATTTTCCTTCTAATTCTGTAGCTCATTGGAAGAAAAGTTGTAACCAATTAAAAATAAGTTTATCAGTGTGATCATAAAATATAATATTTTAAAAATTAAAGCATTTGCAGCAGGCTTAGGAGTAGAGCTCAGTTGGTAGAGTGTTTGGGTATTATGCAAGAGGCCCTGGGTCCAATTCCCAATATCTCAAAACTAAAATTAGATAAAACATTTTCACTATTTGATTTCATTCTTTCTTCTGGAGGCTAACAGTGACTGGTGTTGGGAACCAGTTTAAATGTAGAAAGCCATTCCACATAGTAATGACATATCACAAAACAGTGGGACTGAACAAGGTCTGAAAAAGTAATTGTCAAAAAGAAAAGCAATGAGAATTGTAAGCTTCAAGACACAGGAGTCCCAGAGTAGAACTATCAGTGCCTTGTGACTGGCCACTTGGGTGCCTGTGATTCTGAAAGAATGGGGAGAAATGTCATTAGCAATTGGTGAATATTTCAGAGTTGACCCTTTTGAAGTTTTACCTGGATCTGAAAAAAAATATTTAAATAGATTTACTCATTTTTTCCCCATTATTTTACTCTGTAGTAAGAGATGCTTGCCATGAGCTAGGTTCTCTTAACTGCTTTTTGAGAAAAAGATAGAAGGCCCAGTCCCTTCCTGCAAGAAGTGTTTCCTGATGAAGACAGAAGGTAAATAAATACTAGTGCGAGCATGAGCAGGAGCAGACCTCTGTGCTTGGTTTGGTGGTCACAGGGAGGGACTAGTTCAGAAGGAGGTGGAAGAGGGTCTTAAAGATGCAGCCTGGACCAAAGCTGACTAGTTTTCTCCTCTATACAGCACATCTGCTACTCATGCCATGAAGGCGTGCGTGTGATGTTAGATCTGGTGTATATTTTGAAGTATCATCATGTCTTATTTTAGACACATAAGAAATATGAACTATCATTTACTCTTTACTTCTGTTAACTTTTTCCAGAATACATGTGATTGCTGCTGCCTAAAACAACTTTTTTTTTAAATCCTGCTTTTATTTTTTTTTTTAACAACTCTTTTTTTTTCCTTCAAGTTACATCTCAATCGCAATCCCCTCCCTACTGCCCCCTCTGGTCCCACCCTCCCACCCTCTTCCCTCTTAACCCCCCCATCCACTTCCTTTTTTTACATATATATATATAAGTTTAAGGTATATCTTTTCCCCCCCAACAGCTCCCCCTTTCAGTCCAACAACTGGCTCTTTCTCTTATAACAACAAATACAATACAAAACAACAGAAATAGTTAGACCACAATTATGAGAGTTATAAAGCTTAAAACTTTTATTGTTAAAAGATCTGTGTCATAGTGAACTTAAAATTTTTAAGAATGTACCCACTAATTTGAAATTCACCAAGGAAGAATCACAAAACACTTTGATGACTACTGTATTCCAAGTAATTCAGTGATTACTTTTGGATTTGTTTGCATTGCCACGGAACCCTCTCTCTGCCCTTGGGTGCCAGCAGATCCTTAAGTAACTCAGCATTGACTTTCTAGGCACGCAGTGAAGATTCCCCTGTAAAACCTGGTCTTGGGCTGTCACACTCAGGTGCACCTCGCCATGGCTGAGGCATCTGCTTTTCCAGCACTCAGAAAGTAATTTCTGAAAATTTCATGTACTTTAAATTTAGATGTCTTTTACGTTGTGATGAATTGGTAAGGGAGGGTCACTTTAGAGGCCAAGTAGCTTTGCTGCATTTTACTATGTGTAAAATCTCTAAATGAAAATGGGTATTGTGTTTACCCTTCCCTGTGGCCTTCAGTCAGAGAACCTGCTAACCTCTCCCCCTCTCCCCCTCTTTTTAATGTTTATTTATTACTTCAAGTTACATCTCCATCACAGCCCCCTCCCTCCACCCCTCCTGATTCCCCTCCCACCCTCTACCACCTATCCCACTCCTCCGAGGTAGCTGTGTCCCTACCCTACATCTCAGCCCCCCTCAGTTCATCAGAGCTTCCTCCTCTTGCACTGGGGGCCTACCTGGCAGCTCCCCTAGGGCACCCGCTAACCCCCTTTATAGTACTTTCCTAACCAGCCTTTACGCTTTCTTTTTCCAGCCTTTAAGTCGGTAGCCTCTACTTCCATTATCATACCACTTCACTGGCTGCAGTAGTGCTGTTCTTTGTTGCCGCTAGCCTGGGCAGCCAGCAGTGTTCTGACATGATGACGGGAAGCACCTCTGCTCTTAGGCCTTGTGTGTCTGATTGCTCCTTCCCAGCCTGCCTGCAAAGCAAGTATTCTCTAAGGTGCTGCCTCACATCATCAGCTCCCTGTCTGCCATGTGCTTACCCTGGTCACTCACCTGCTGATTTGCATCCCCTCTCCCTTTGGCCTGTGAGTTCCTTGCACAGACAGGCCACTTGGCTTCCGGGCCTGGCTTTTCCCCGTGCTTGGAACATGCTTCCCTAGGGTCGTCCGGCATATTCCCAAAGGGCTTTTTTCTAAGTGGCTACATCTCGGTAGGACTTTCTGAGGTTGTGTCTATTTTGTGTTTTGTTTTTCTTTCACAATTACTCATCTCTGAATTGTAAATTCCTACAAATCACAGATTTCTGTCTTAAACCCCTACAAGCTTGAGTAGTACTTTGCTCATAGAAAATGCTGTCAGAACTTGCTGAATGAATTAATGAATGAATGAACAAATGAACAAACAAATCACTTGTAACCTGGAAGTCCTGTGGCAACCAGGATCTCCGCTCCGGCCTGCTGATTAGTGCTTGGCCAGGTTCTCCCTGGCGTGGGCTGGGTCTCCCACGGGTTCTCCCTGGAGTGGGCTGGGTCTCC
>CAJQZJ010034075.1:632595-678164 GCA_907164525.1 Lophiomys imhausi
TGTGTGTGTGTGTGTGTGTGTGTGTGTGTGTGTGTGTGTGTGTGTGTACGTGTGTATGTGTGTGCCCACACAGGCACATGTTATGTGTATTATCGGAGTTCAAGAATTTTTAACCATTCAGCAAATTCATACAACAAATGTTTTCACAACTTAACATGAAACATACTTATTGTTCAGCTTTCCATCTCCAACATATCGGAGACAAGCTACTTAGAAAGTAGGGAAAAGTCTGTTTAGCTCATGGTTTTTACAAGATCAAAGGCATGGCACCTGTATCTGTTCAGCTCAAGTAAGGGTAGTAGATGATGGCACATCCTAGCAGTGTGAGTTACAAAACCCATCATATCTCAAGTCAGAATGATAAGGGTCATTTAGTCTTCTCCAAGGTTTGATCCCTCTGGCCTAAAGCCACCCTACCAAAGATCCCAAGCACTTAACAAGAATGCCACCCTTGGACCCAGCCTTCACATATGGGCCTCTCTCTGGAAAGAACCATCAGCACTCTAGGCTGTAGTACCATCGCTGTATAAGTGGTGCTGAAATCAGTACTTTCTTTCAGTATTTTCATGCTTTATCTCAAATTATATGATAAAATCATTTCAAGTTTTCCATTAAAACCACAAACATTAGCTCAAAAAATATAAGTGAATGTAAGCAAGCAAGCTTGACATTCTTCTCATTTGGTGGGTTTAGCTAAAAGTCCTATCAAGTTTTGAATCTTCTGTGAATGTATCAGCTTGCTGAAGAGGATTGAATCAGTTTGCATTTGCAACTCAAACGCCCTTCTTGAAATGGAAGCTTTATTTAGCAGTATAAAGTAGGGAAAGGTATGTGCTCTTGTCTGGAGACCCAATCCCTTCCTCTCCTTTTTTTCTTCCAGTCACCATAAGATAAACAGAGCCTCTCCATCACAGGTCATCATGGTGTACTGTCCCATCACTGCTTAAAGCAATGTGGGAGTTGTCCATGAACTGAACCTCTTGATACTATGTACCAAGACAGGTTTCCCCATATGTTAGGCATGTTTGTTACATGTTCTTCTCAGAAAGACCATGTTTGTGTCCTCAAGATCCATGTCAGAGTGACCTAGCTTTCTGGAGTTCAGATTACTTGGCTTGACTTGAGGCTTTCTGGTTTGAGACGGTCAGATCTGCTTTTTCTTATAGGCATGTATATTTTACAAAGCATTTCAACTCAGTAGCCTTGAGTACCAAAGTATGGATAATTGTCATCTCCAGTTTGTAGATGAGGTAGTAGAAGCCTTGGGAAAGGTGTCCTCTCAAGTTGCATGGGTCCTAAGTAGAAAAGCTAAGCTACAAGACCATCTGTCTCCAGGATCATGGCAGAAGTAGACACCGGGGTCCAGAGCTGCACCTGCTCATCAGCAGAACAGTGAATTACATGCCCATGGTGACTTTCAGACCCACACGCCCAGAGCGGAGAGTTAGAGGTCTCAAATAGAATTCAGGGCTCCTCCAGCCCAAATTGCTCTGCATCAAGTCTGTCTTGTGTATGGATTTTCCAGGTGATCTATGTTTTAGAGCAGTGGTTCTCAACCTTCCTAATGCTGACACCCTTTCACATATGCTGTGGTGACCACCATCATGAAATCATTTCTTTGCTACCTTATAACTGTAACTTTGCTATATGAATCATAATGTAAATATCTGGTATACAGGATATCTGATCTGCAACTCCCGAAGAGGTTGTGACCCACAGGTTGAGTGGCACTGTTCTAGAGAAGCCTTCTACAGCAAACAAACAAACAAAAAGCAAAACTCTTTGAAGTTTTACTGACCACCAGGTTATTGCATCCTGAGCTTGTTAGGAGCCAGAACAAACAGCACAAAGTTAAAATCAGTGAAACTAATACAGAGATGAGCTAGTTGTTATTAGCAGAATATGATCTGGCTCACGAAATTAATTTTCAGCTTTCCAAAAATATAGTTATTGACTAAGGTCAAGAGACTTTTCCTGGCATGACATTCCCTAACATTTAGTACTAGTCCCCAGTACCCTTGGCTTAAAGGGATGCCAAATAAATGCTGATAAAATTGAAACAAGGAAAATGTTATGTATTTTAATCAAGGCACAGAATTTACCCCTCTTCTATTGTGCTCAGATTGTATCTCTCATAGTTAAGTTTAAAGAAGATAATCATTTAGCTTCTCTGTGAAATCTCACTTATTGTATGTGCACATTCAGTGAGTCTAGATAAAAACAGTCTTTTTCTCCAGTGTTCTGCAGCCTCAGTATTATTTGACTGATTTGATAAATTGCCAGTTCCAAATGACATTTACAGTCATTTATCCAGTTTATAACTCCTGCAATAAAATGATTTTTCTAGACAGGATTGTCTGTCTTTCATAGTGCAGTTCTGAACTGTGAATTCCACTTTCTTCCTATAAAATGTTATCTGTGTTCCTTTCATTCCTGGAAGAGGTTTGAGTATAGGGATTGTATGTTTCTTGTTACAGGATGCTGTGAGTATGGATACTTAATGTAATAAACCAAGT
This sequence comes from Lophiomys imhausi, assembly GCA_907164525.1. NCBI lineage: Eukaryota > Metazoa > Chordata > Mammalia > Rodentia > Muridae > Lophiomys > Lophiomys imhausi. Next base: position 635,112 of record CAJQZJ010034075.1, read on the forward strand.
GATAGTTACCTCATTTCCCAAACTTTAGAAAGGTTTATGAGTGCTGACTGAAGGTGTGCACTGGAATGTCTGTCAAAAATAGCAAGGAAGCTGAGCATCATCTCAGAATAATGCCTCCGTGCTTGATGGCACCGTGCAGTGCAGGAATAGTGTCAGGGTGAAGATGAAGTGTCATTTTGTCCAAAAACTATCAAGGACAGTCACTTTCTTCTAACCATTGCCTGTGGATTGGAGGGCTTGCAAGGTGAACACTGCTCATCACCTGCCTCGTAACCAAGATCCCTTGTAAACCTGTGGCGGGTTTGCTGCTGCAACTATTTTATACTCTGTGTACATAAATACTTTCTCTGACAACATGAGAATCTAGTGCCATGAATATCCATTACCAGTGGTAAAAATTCTCAGTATGGCTCTGAAGTTTATGGATGACAATCAAATGGTCCAAACAAAAGAGAGGAGAAGCTGAAATAACAAACCTTCACAGCTGAGCAGTTTTATTTCATATCTTCTGTGAGGTCTTAACACTGCCCATCACAGGCACCCCTTCCATTGTTCACTGGAATCAGTGATGTTAGTATAAAAGGATGATAAAGTATTTCATCGGCTTGAAGGGTGTCTGGGTCTGGGCTATCATTTCCACAGTACTGAGGAAACTGAGGAGCTTTCTCAGCTTTGTCATTTGCATTGGGGATCTAAAGGTAGATAGATGGCTGATGTTTTTACCTGATGACTGCTTTCCTTCATTGTGCTTTGGTATAGTGTCTTCATGTCATACTAACTTAGTCTTATAGCTAAATTTATTGTGAGGGCCTGGGTGGACTTGCATCCCTCAAAAAGGTATAATGGAATCTGAAGTCACAGGCATTACCTTCTGCTAAGTGTCCACAAGGCATTTCTTTCTTTTTCACTCTTTCCTACTAGAGGCTATGATTTTGTTTTAGGATTCAATTTGCTTTGATAAATAGAATACAAACAAGAATAAGGCTCAAATCCATGACAACCTGAAAAGGCATTCATTGGGCAAGAAACTAAACATTATATATAGCCTATACTTAGGCTTTGAGAAATAGTAAGTATAGAGTCGGAACTTTTTTTTTTTTTTTTTTTTTTTTTTGGTTTTTCGAGACAGGGTTTCTCTGTGTAACAGCTCTGGCTGTCCTGGTCTCACTTTTGTAGACCAGGCTGGCCTCGAACTCACAGAGATCCACCTGCCTCTGCCTCCCAAGTGCTGGAATTAAAGGCGTGCGCCACCACCACCCGGCGAGTCGGAACTTTTTATTACAGTAGTTTAAATAGTTCTTATTTACTCTAGATCATATGGTAACTTTTTGAAGGGAGCATTACCAGGACCAGGATACAGCTCTGTGGTAGAGTTTGGCCAGCATACATAAGCTGCTTGGATTGATTCCTCATAGAGAGAAACAGAGGCAGACAGACAGAGACTTACTATTTACCATTATGACATTGCTTTAAAAAGTTTGCCTTTTATACATGTGTAATGTGGTTTCTGTCCTTCTCATACATCAGCAAAGCTGGGAAGCACACCTCCAGGTTACTAGTTTTATTTTATTTTTTTATTTTTTTATTTTTTTTGGTTTTTTGAGACAGGGTTTCTCTGTGTATCCTTGGCTGTCCTGGACTCACTTTGTAGACCAGGCTGGCCTTGAACTCACAAAGATCCGCCTGCCTCTGCCTCTCAAGTGCTGGGATTAAAGGCGTGCGCCACCACTGCCCGGCAACTAGTTTTATTCTAAACAAACTACGTGTCTATGTTCTTCAGAACATTCCTTTGAGCCACCTCAGTGATTTCATTTCATCAGCTATAAAGATAATTGTGAGTCACCCCCCCCACTACACACACACACACACACACACACACACACACACACACACACAAAGCCTAGGAAGAGATATTGTCTAATATTACTATTAATAATACTGATAAAAGGCAACAATAATTATGCCATCTAACATTGCCCTTCTTAAACATTCCTAAGATGTTCTCACTTTGTAGTGAAAATTTTGGTTTCTTAAAAAACCCAGTTATGGGGCTGGAGAGATGGCTCAGCGGTTAAGAGCACTGCCTAGTGCTCTTCCAAAGGTCCTGAGTTCAGTTCCCAGCAACCACATGGTGGCTCACAACCATCCACAATGTGATCTGGTGCCCTCTTCTGGAATGCAGGTGTACATGCAGATAGAGCACACATATGCATAAAATAAATAAAATAAATCTAAAAAAAAAAGGTAAACCTTTAAAAAAAAAACCCAGTTATGCATTGCCCCTACAGATATTACAGATGTGACTGCTGTATCACATGTGCATCAGTAGGTGGCAGAGAGGAGAGAGGCTATATCTACATTCAGTGTTCTGACACATGAACATCTAAATGAATAGTAGCCTAACATTCCTGGAAAAAAATCAAGTAGAAGACCAATATCAGTTCTGTACCATGGGGCCCGGACAGGAAGTTAGCCTGTAATGACCACCAGTCCAGCACCAGGCAAGTCCCAGATGGGCTCCCAGGACAGGAAACAAGCCAGAGACTAGAAGAACCTTGCCTGGCCCTGATGTGGGGGTTGTGGGTTAGCCAGCCCCAAGGGAGTAAGTGTGGGAGAGCCAGCCCTCCCTTTTATCCACTTTGTGGTGCTGTTGGCAAGGGAGAGATTTCCTCTCCTCCCTTTTGCCCTCACCACCAGTGGTGGACAGAAGATCTGGCTGTGATGGGGTCACAAGAACAGGAGAGCTGTCCCTGCCCCTCACATGATGCAGCACTCAGATAGCAGGCCCTGCCCCTCACCTAGACAGCACAGTACAGCTGGCCCTTGATGTGGGGTATGTGTGTGAACCAGTGCCAAGAATGTGAGTATGGAAGAGCCAGACCTGCCCTTTGTCTGCTTTGTGGTAGTGGTGGCCAGGGAGCGATCCCCTCCACTCTCTGATGCCCTTGACATAGGTAACAGGTGGGAGAGTTGGCTCTGATGGGCTCATGAGAGGAGGAGAATTGGTCCAGCCCCTTACCTGCTGCAGCACTCAGGAGACCAGGCCCTGCACCTTACCTGGGTAGCACAGTAGAACTGGCCCTGGATGTGGGGGTTGCAGGCCCAGAACCAGGGCTTTGAGTTGGCCCACACCAACATATACCCCATGGATGAACTGCTGAAGTGCATGAAGAGGTTATTTCTACAGAACCAAAAGTACAGGATCTCCATGACACAGAACAACAACAGGATATCTGAGAGGAGTCCCAATGAGGTTCCAGTATTGACAAAGTAACAGAAGCCAGAAGCCAGAGACCTCATACTAGACTAAGGAATCATTATAACGAACCTTTGCAAGCAAAAAAAAGTGTGAACAAAATGGAATATTGTTGGACACTCTGAGACACACTACAGCTTCTGCAATGAGATTTTTTTTTAATGTTGGGAGAGGTTTCAAGTTTGGGGGAGCTGAGGAGAGGTGGGAGATGAGAGGGAACAGGGTGCATGATGTGAAATTCACAAAATTAAAAAAAAACAGAAAAAATGAAAAAAGAAAACAGTTCTGTTATATGAATGTTTTTGTTTTAACCCCAGGTGTGAGATATGGGGCAGCTTCAGATTGTCCACAGCTGCTTCATAGCAAGTGACTATGATTTGCCTCATGCTTTCATGCAGGGATGTAATTTTGCCAGCTGAGAATAGTTTATGTTTGGAAATCTGGGTACTCTTATAAATGCCAAAGCCCCAAGAGGGGCCAGGTGTGCTCCGAAGGAGAGGCTGCTGCTCCTCCTGCTGTTATTGTGGTTATTGTTGATGTTGCTGCTGTTGGCTGGTTGAAGTTTGTCAAGCCGACATGCTCAAAGAGACAAGAAGAAATCGAATATATGGACAGTGAAGGTCAAACTAGGAACCTGGAGCTCCTGATCAGCAGGAAGTAGTCAAAAGAGGTCTATGCCCCCTTTCCCTTCTAACCTTCTTTCTCACCTACCTAGTGTTTGGGGGTTGGTGTGGAGAAGGGTGGTAAACATAAGGACCCAATAAAGTATCCAAAAAGCCTGCCTACATGACTTAGTCCTCACTATGTCCCCTCTGAAAGGTCTGAAAACTGGAGCCCAGGTTTTTCCCTGTGGTGCTGTCTTCTCAAGCTAGCTGGACTTAAAGGCATGGCTACACCTTCCCCATAAGTGAGGCTGTCTGCTCATCATTTCATCACACCTGGGCCAGACGTTGGTGTTACTCCAAAAGGTGTCACGTGAGCCAAGGATGTTGCCATATCTGTTCCCCAGTAGGAATTACATTTGAAGCATAGCAGAGTCAACACATTTCTTTGGGGAAGTATGCCCAATGAAGGCTGTCTCCTCTCCACTTTAGGGTGCATATGATCATCCTTCCAGCTGAGGGTAGCCTCTGCCTTATGTGAGTGGAAGTGTGTATGTGTGTGAGTCACCAGTAGTCCCTCAGCTCTCAGCATACAGGAAACTCCTGGGGGATAGTGATCACCGCTCATTGCTGCACACCCTTATGTGAGTGGAGGGGTGTGTGTGTGTGTGTGTGTGTGTGTGTGTGTGTGTGTGTGTGTGTGACCACTAGTCCCTCATCTCTCAGCATACAGGAAGGTCCTGGAGGATAGTGACCACCGCTCATTGCTGCGCACATGAGGTTACCAAGGTCCTGTCTTTGGCTTAACAATCCCTCTCTGCTGAGATTCTGCAACAGAAAATTTCAATCAAGTGGGCCTTAAGCATGACTTGAAGTGAATTGTGAGCATCACTTTAGCTGTCATACCCTAAAGAAAACATTTCTGATTTTCTAATGGTCTTTGGCAGACCAAAGAATACAGAAACATTTAAGATTAGGTAACTTTTAAGTATTAATGTCATGTCAACTTCCCCATCTGACATTCTTATAAAAATAAAAAACTCTACCCCAAATTATTACTCTGTAAACCAAAATTTCAGGTGTCTCTTTTCCCCCTGTGTGGTCCCTGGGATACAAGAAATAAGTGAACTAATCTCTCCACTGCAAAACAGCCGGTTGCCATGGATACAGTTTACTAGTGTATAAACCCTTCTGGCTAGTTCCTGGAATTTGAACCCAATACTAGATTTAGAAAAATAAAAGTTCATCTAGAATCAGATGCTGGTTTAATTTTTTTTAAAGCATTCATATATAGTTGCAGGTATCAGGATGCTATTAGATGTGACGTAACTAACAATACTAAGGCAGACTTGGTATCGCCAGGAGGGCTACCCTTTCTTTTACAGTGCGTGTCTGAGGCCAGCAGCCCCGTTTGGTGGGAGAACATCTGGAAGAATGTAACTTTATTTAGTTGAACTTTACTGTTTGTGCATTGTCTGTTACTTTAAATACTAGCATGCTTATGGAGAGATGCTTTTTCTTAACAGTGCCTGTGTCGGTGCTGGAAAAGCATATGTAACTTTACTTCTGTCATCGATATTTGGTTTGCTGTGTTTTCTGTTCTAGTTCATTGTTTAACTGAAAGTTGAGAGAACTATCTCTGAAATATCAATGGTAGATGATAGTAAATTGTGATGCACTTAAACATTTAAATGTTTTTTAAATGATACTAAGCAGATTTAAAATGTTTAAATACCAAAAACTTAAATACCGAATGAATGGTAGCATTAAGCATATCCTTGAAACATAAGAAAGCAAGTTTACTTTGTCAGTGTGCACCAGTCTTCCTTAACACATAACTCAGCTCTGATCTCTGTCTCTTCTGAGCATGTTTAATGATCTTATATACCACATTAATAGGCAGACAGTTATTGTCTTTTAATATACACATTGTTAAATTTTATTTCTTGGTAGTACTCTGCTACACTGTAAATTGATTATGGTGGGCTGATGTTTCCAGCCAACATTCTAAGTGGAACAGCACACACTGCTTCTCAGCACTGTTCGTATGCGTTGGCGCCTATTTCCTGTAAGCTGTAAGTGTGCACTTGGATCCAGGCGGCAGTAGCTACCATTTCAGTGAGAATGTCAGATCTCGACACATTTGTGTGCTGACGCACAGTTGAGCTGCAGCAGTGGCCCACTGGTGTTTCTGCTATTTTCAAGGTCCACAGGTGACATTTGAAACTTACAAATATCCAGTGTTAATTCTCCTTTTAGTCATTCTCCACACCACTGCATCTTTATTGTGTTTAATTCGGTAATTGTAACTTTTTCACCAAGACTTTTAAATTATGTATTTACGTTAAAGCAGGATGAAGATGCTAAAAGTTTCAGATTACAGATAAACCCACCACTGTGTGAGAGTAATTCAGTCACCTTGCCCCAATTGAAGAAATAACACGCACAATTGTCAGAACTTGAAAATTTTCTAATCTAAAATTCTGCATGAGAACAAAAGCATTGGGAAATAATGAGGTTATCTACAAATTCAAATAAAACAACAATCTACAAACTAGATTGATGTGGACTTTGATTGCAATGCTGGAGAATATTTTTATGTAATTTTATTTTCAAAAATATTACATGTTCCCTGTGTATGACTCTTGCTTCAAAATATATCCCAATTAACTGATTAAGAATATGCTTTAAAATGTGGCAAACAACTATAGACTCAACGATGAGATTCCTAACTGAGGAGGAATGTACTGGGAAATTATTACTCTTAAGTTAATTGCCTTTATTACATGAGTTGATTTTCATGTGAGATTTACTGCTGTATCTTGTATGCAACAGGTAACTGGAGTCTGCCTCCTTCATCAACTTGTCTTCTTCCTTCCTTTGGCTCTGGCACAGTCTCCTGGTATCCCTTTTCTTTTTATTTCTGGTGCCAGCGTATCTCCATGTTCTCAGCTTCCTGTGTCTCCCCTTCCCAGAGGCTCCACTCTGCCTGTGTATGAAGCCCCACATGCGATAGGTATGCCAGAATCCAGGGTGGACACTTAGCAGTCCCTCAGGCCAGGACCTCAAAACCATGGGAGAGGTTAGAACCTGTAACATGATCAGATTTGCACTTTTGAAAAGGCCGCCGTGTCATCGTCCGTGCAGTAGGACATAATGCAATACTTACTCTTTTTAAACCACTGGACTAAAACAGTTTTGCATAGCAAAGAGAAGCCCTTGTTTCAGCTAAGGGAACATCCAGTTCTCATGGTCAGTGGACCTTAGGATGGGCAGGGAAGTTTGTGCAGTTTGCTCAATGTGTCAATGTTTGGAGGGTGGCCTCTGCTTCTACAGCAGACACCCTTGGCCTTGCCCAAACGAATCACCCTTTACGACAAATCCCTAGATAATAAACCTTAACTCCTTGGAGGTATAAAGACAAAAACAAGTCATCATGGTTCACGTTTCCACCCCGCCCTGGTTCCGAACCTGACCCTTCACTGTGTGTGAAGTGGACAGGGATGCAGGGGACGCTTACATTCTTGAAAACCCGTCTCCACATTGCTGCTTTAGGCAGGCCCTCTCCCACCTCCTCTCCCTGCACCATTCCTCCAGTGCTTGTCTTTGAGGTTTGTACCCCCCCCACACAAGCTGGGCTGTCTCTCCCTCCCTCTTTCCCCTATTCTCTCTCATTCTCTAATTGTCTTAACTTGCTCATCGAGAACTCAGTCCTCATAGAAGCCAAAACTGTCTTTTGACTTGCTTTTCCTGCTGTGAACTAGATTTGGTCAGTATGTGTTGCTGAGTAAATGACTGAAAGGCTAATAGGAGACATCTTGTCTCGGAATACACATATTGCATGCTTTGACTTTCCTGTGGCACTCATCTTTCAAGGTGTACCAGTCAGAAAATGTGACAGGGTATTTCTTTTTCTTTTTGACTTTTTAAATGTTTGTTTATTACTTTGTTACATCTCCATCACAGTGTCCTCTTTCCACCCCTCCCGGTTCCACCCACCCACCCTCTCCTCCCTCTCCCTTCCATCCCCCTCCTCTGGAGTGGAGTGTCCCTACCTAACAGTCCCCAACCCCAGTTCAGCAGTCATATGAGGGCCAAGAGCCTCCTCATACACGAGGGGTCTACAAGGCAGCACCACTAGGGCAAAGTGTCTCATTGACAGGTAACAAAGTATATGTTCCTGTTCCCTTTGGTGCATTGGCTGTAGTATAGTTATCCTGTACTATATGGCTAAAATCCAATTATAAGTGAATAGATCCCATGTGCATCCTTCTGAGTCTGGGTTAGCTCACTTAGGATGAGCTTCTCTAGTTTCATCCATTTGGCTGCAAATTGCATGTTTTCGTTGTTTCTAATGGCTGAGTAGTATTCCATTGTGTACATGTACCACAGTTTTTTAATGCATTCTTCGGGTGAGGGACATCTGGGTTGTTTCCAGTTTCTAACTATTACAAATAAGGCTGCTATGAACATAGATGAGGAGGTGTCCTTGTGCTTTGGTGAGGAATCGTTTGGGTGATTGGGTATTTCTTGACATGTAATGTAGAATTACAGTATGAAGGGACACTGTAGATCTACCTGTTTTCTTCAAAAATAGTAACAAAACCTTAACAACCTGATGTTCAGGACTGCAGTTGTTTATTATTATTATTATTATTATTATTATTATTATTATTGTTATTATTATTATTATTATAAAATTTCATGCAACATGTTTTGATCATATTCGTCCTCTCCAACACTACCCCTACTTCCCTTCCTACCCAACTTTATGTCCATTTGCTCCCATCCATTTGTCCTGCCCAAGCATTCTTGGATGTGTGGCCTTCTACTGGAACACAATTGACTAATCACAGGCTCTATTCCTGTAGAAAACTGACTTTCTTTCTTCCAGCAGCTTACAGTTGCCATGCTGGGATTTGTTGTGACTTGGGCTTAAGCAAGTCTTAAACATACTGCTACACCTCTGTAAGTTTGTATGTGCATCCACCTACCTGTGTCCAGAGGACACTGTTTTCCTGTAGTTGCCCACTGCCTCTTTCCACCTCCCTCCGCTGCAGTGATTCCGAGCCCTTTGTGGTGTTGCAGTACATATGTTCCATTTAGGATTGAACATTCTGTAGTCACATACTCTCTGCTCCTTGCCAAGTTGAGAGTCTCTGTGTTGATCATCATCAACCAAATTAGAAGCTTCTCTGATGAAGGCCGAACGATGCCTTAATCTATGGATACAATAATAAGTTGTTAAAGTTGGTTTATAGTACCTGAGAGAAAAACACCCATTGAAAGACAAATAGCAGTTGTAAATCTTCAGATAATATAAATGTATATTATATGTGTTAAAAGTCAGCTTCTTTGTAGCCTGTGTTGTAAGACTTTTTTTTTTTTTTTTTTTTGGTTTTTTCGAGACAGGGTTTCTCTGAATATCTCTGGCTGTCCTGGACTCGCTTTGTAGACCAGGCTGGCCTCGAACTCACAAAGATCCGCATGCCTCTGCCTCCCAAGTGCTGGGATTAAAGGCGTGCGCCATTAAAAAATCATTTTAAACAACTGCTGCTGTAATTTGTCAAGTCTCTTTTTATATGATAGATACTGTCAAGAAGTCATTATATTCAATTGCCTTTTATAGTATAATTTAAATATTTGAAATTTTGTTTGCTTATATGCTCATATAACCAATCTAAATATTCCAAAAAGTAATATTCCAGAGAGAGTCTCAGGTAACATATCTCAGTGATTTCTTTAAAATGGGAAAGCATTTCATTAAAGGAGGAAACACAGAGCTCAGAGCCCATCTATTGAGTCTACAGCTTACATTTTAATAGGTAACTTTGCACCTACCACATCAGGCTATTTATTGGGTGTGCTGAAGCAGTTTTATACCAGCAGGTGTCTTCGTCATAGTCTAGTTTATAATAAGTGAGCTTCCTCAGAAATATGCCTATCAGCCATACAGCTCAAGACTTGTTCTCGACAAGGGGACTAGCTGCCTTGGCACAGGATGTTTTCAGAATAGGGAATGTGATACTTTATAAGACTTTTGCTGTTTTCCTAAAATTGCCTTGTCTTCCCTGTTACCTAAGATTGGGGCAAAACCCTGCATCTACAATTTGTTGTAGCTCTGCCGTCCAATAACGAACTGGCCTGTCTAGCAAGCTACAGTGTTCCTCAGCTTCCCCAGGGTGGTGTGATTCAAGCAAGATGGTGAATAAGAAATACCCAGTAGATACTGTCATTTTTTACCTGATTTTATTGAATGTGAAAAAATGTGTTAGGTTTCAGATTTTTTTAACATGTATTTATTTCTTCAAGTTACATCTCGATCATAGTCTCCTCCCTCTCTCCCAGTTCTACCCTCCTATCCTCTTCCCCTTCACCATGCTATATGCTTTCTTTTTTAATTTAAGGTGTATCTTTTTCCCATCAACATCTCCCCCTTTTAATCCAATAAAAGGTGCTTTTTCTTATAACAATAATTACAATACAAAACTAAGAATAATTAGGTCACAATTATGAAAATTGTGAGGTATAGCATACATTCCCAATGTCCAGTCCATATGTGTTTGGCAACTGATATTAATATTCTATTATGGATCTATCTCAATGAGTTTAAAGTTCTAAACCTAACTCAGTTTACAGATTTTTAAAAAAAACTTTTTCCTGTATTCAGATATTCTTTTCAATTTCAAATGTTTGTGCAAAGTTTGGGAAGTTGGTGGTTTCTTTCTCAGCGCAAATGAGCTGACCATACTGTCTTGCAGCTTCTTGGGTTAGAACAATGTGTCTAGTAGATTTAAATTGCTTCTAATCATTAGTTTTTGCTTACATGAATCCACTCTGTATGATTTCCAGTTACTGTGCTTTTAGTTCCATAAAACCACTTTCCCAGCACCATAACTCAAGTTTTGTTAATGATAACTGTGTTTATACAAATTTAAACCTCAGAGTTAGTTCTTTCTTCCACAAATCAGTGTGTCAAGAGTGGGTGCCCTTCCTCCACAGTGGAACGCGATGGCCGTTCTTTCCTGTCCTTTATAGCCCATCAGTGGTGGGGCTGTTGTGATGTCATTCTCAGTTTATTCATTACACGCAGGACAGGAGTGCTGTGGCTGTGCTGCCTCCTTATCTCTCAGTGTTGACTCGTGAACTTGTACAGAAACAGACACCACACAAGAGGAGGCTGCCAGCAGTCAAGGCAATGCATCAGAATAAGAAAAGGTGGTGCTTCTGGGGGTGAAACTGGAACCACATGTTTTTAGGTGCTTGCCACTCTTCTAGATCTCGTTCCTGGAGACTCTTGTCCAACAATGTTGGACCCTGCTGGTAAAGTTGAAGTCTGGCACTACTGAAAAGCCATTGAGCTGGGTGATAAATAACGGACTCCCTTTTCTCGATGGGGCTCCCTCTTCCACCTGATCTGGGGAATCCCAAACCCCCCACCCTCTTCCTGAGAATTGTCTGGTAGATCTCAGGGAAGTTGCAGGCCTGGCCCTTTTTCCAGATAAGAGGACCATCCAGTGAGCACCTGGGATTCTGGGAATACCCTCTCCATGCTAATGAGATTTCTTGGAGCCTTGGCTTTCAGTGACCTTTTGTCCTTGTCTCTAACCATACCTGGAGTTCTTCCCCTACCCCCACTGCCCATGGGATAATTAGGCACTGTGTTCCCTTCCTTGTTTTAGGACTGTGGTGCTACATGTAAGCGAAGTGTCCCTGGCACTCTTGGCCCCACCGAATCAAACACATTCACCTCCAAAACCCCTCACCACTGTTCAAGGTCTACAATGCCTCTGTTCACAAAATAAATCTATCTCTCCATTCCTCCACCACAATCAATCACCTGAGACTCAGCTGTTTATTTGGGGCTTGGGAAGGAAGAACTTGTTGCTGTATCTGCCTGCCTGTAGCTGGGGTTCCTCTCTGAGCACCTGGAGTCCTGCCGCCACTGCTGACTAGCCAGGATTGCATCTTGATTCCTGCCACTGGTCACCCCAATCTCCACCGATGCTCCCATGTCTTCCGTGCCTGCACCACTTGCTGCACTGTGCACTGCTCATCTGTGGCAGTGGCTGGTGGCAGGCTGCTCCCAAAACAGCCATCAGATTTTTCTGGCCACTCAGCTTGGTCTGGTTGCTCTGAGCTCCTTGAAGCTACCCAGCCCTGCACTGTCAGCTTAGCTAAAAGAGCAGTAACCTTTCTCTGCATGACAGGGAGGGTTAGGGTAAAAGAGTTGTAACGCTTGCGGGTGGTAGAGAAAATTCTTTCTCCAACCTCTCAAGGGTATCCTGTGGCATTGGTTGGATCCTGTCCTGTGAACCAACTGACATAGCTCCGACCTTCTGGCAGAGGAGCTTGCACTTCACATTTGGTGCCTGAGAAGGCCGGAGTCCCACTGCAAGCAGAACCACAAACGAGTGATTTAGTGAAGGCCAAATTAGTAGATTATCAATGGGGAATGTTGTAACATGTCTTAGTTAGGGTTTTTATTGCTGTAATGAAAGACCATGACCAAAAAAGCAACTTGGGGAGGAAAGGTTTATTGGGCTTTACACTTTCATATAACTGTTCTTCATCAGTGGAAGTCAGGACGGGAACCCAAACACAGCAGGAACCTGAAGGTAAGAGCTGATACAGAGACCATGGACGGCTGCTGCTTATTGCTTGCTCCACATAGCTTTCTCAGTCTCCTTTCTTATAGAACCCAGGACCACTAGCCCAGAGATGGTACCACCCACAATGAGCTAGGTCCTCCCCATGGACCACTAATTTAAAAAATTACTTATAGACAGAGCTTATGGAAGCATTTTGTCACCTGAGGTTCCCACCTTTCAGATAATTCTAGCATGTGTCAAGTGGACATAAACTAGCCAGCACATGACCCAAAGGATCAGGTGTACCCGAACATATAAACAGAAAACAGTGCCATCACTGAGTTTTCCATCAAAGGTAGACTTGGAAGTTATTGAAACCATAAGGGGTTAAATGGAGGCTGACTCTGAAAGGACAGGAGACCAAGCTTAGAACTTTGCAAAGCAAAGACTAGTGAAAAGACAGGTGCTACCCTTGCCATTGGGGTTTTAGATTGCTAAAACACTAATTCACATTGATATTTGTATTTTCAGGTACACTGTTATCCTTTTAAAGGCAATCCACCACCTGTTGATAATGTAGATGATTCTTCGGGGGTCTTCCTCAGATACCAAATCCTCAGTGAGTCACTTTTGTAAAATAACAGTGTTTGCATATACCTTGTACATACTTTTCCACTTGATCTAAATCACCTTTACATGACTTTTCATACTTAATACAAGGTGAATACTTGCTTCTGTCTGGGAATAGTAAATTGAAAAACACTCGGACATGTTTAGTTCTGACAATGTTTTACTTCAAAGGCATGGTCCTCGGTTGATTGGAGCCATGAATGCAGATCTCACAGATTCAGGCAGGCGAGCGTAGGCACTGCTGCCTTCTGCTTACACACTGGACCTTCTTGTATTTGTCAGGTTAAAGGTTCAGAAATCTAAAAATTGGGTTTTCAGAGACTTGTGTTTCTGTGGTACTGTTTGGTGAAGTGTTTTACAGTCTGAAGTTTATTTTGCTCTTTTTGTTTCACATGGAGGGCTTTACTACTGTGGTCTACAGGCACATGGCCAGATGCAGCATTATAGAGATCAAGTCCTAATGACAGTTCTAGTCTCCTGTGGGTTATGAATCCAGTCTTATTCGCTACTATAAATCATCAAGATATAGGGTTCATGGTGTCTTTTTAATATGCATGCAAATTGTTCTATTTTTAAAAGTCTAAAACAATTAAAAACTTGTATCATTCAACACATAACTATAATCTAAAACCTCAAAATTGCTTGATGTTGGAGGATGTTACCATAGCGAATAACACAAGAACTTCGAATGTTTTTAGTCTATTCAATTCTGTATTATGGTCTGTGAGAAAGGAAACTTGATTACAGCTTGTGAGATGCTTCCAGCACCTGCTGTGTGCTCATAATGATAGTACCTCATTCCACTGTGCTCCAGAGGGTCCCATACCAACAGAATGCTTGGTTGGGTGCAGGAATGCACAGCATTGTTTGAGAAATGTCTGTGCTGTTGAAGGTTGGTTAAGCCACATTAAGGGAAGGCAGTTCAGTGTCCATCTGAGAGTGGGGTCTTTCCACACTGCCCTTTCAATGTCTTCCTAAACAGACAGCGAACATGGTATTTCACTGGCTTTGTTCTTTTGAGGATCAGCTGTCTTGTAAATGTAAACTTACAGTTAGTTTCATGTAATATATTTTGTATTCACCAGCTTTACCCCCTCCTCACCCAAATAAGCCTTTCAAAAGTATTCTATATAATCATCTACTTTGGAGGGTTTACTAAATAAATAATTCTGATCAATACATTCTTAAAAAGATAACCAAAAATAAAACTAATTTCCACTAGTTTCAAGTCATAAGTTTCTTTTTTGGATAGAAGCTTCAGGTCTTCATGGAGCCTCAGGTATGCATTCTTGAGGGAATTCTGTCTCCCTGAGCTTCGCAGGCAGTACTGGCAGAGAGGCAGGGTCACAGAAGGAGGGCATGGTGTCCACAGCTTCCTTAGGTCACATCCCTGGGCTTCTGAATAAACGCCCTGAATAAATCACAGTAAGCGTTTGCTGCAGGCCCTGCTCATTCCCATAATGAGTTGGCTGAATAAAAGGCAGGTTAATGGCATGGAGATTGTAGGATGTTGTTTAGTCTGAGGGTGAGAAACCAGGGCAGGCTGCCGACATTGGCAGTACTACAACTCTCTGCGTCTCTGGTGGCACTGAGAGTGCCTGCTGGCCGAGAAGTGTCCTGGGCATCTTGCCACTGTCCAGGATTCCTAACCTTTCTGGAAAGTCCTCCCACAACTGTGGAAGACGAGCTTGGGTCAGGGAGAGTGTGAGCCACCCAGCCGCTAAACTGCCCTCCTACAAACCCTCTTCATTCTGCCCAGCTGGAGCCAGCACAGCCTCTGGGCAGGATTAACACTGTAGAAGGAAACCAGTGCTGTTTGTTAGGAACAGCTACTGTGTCTTTCATTAAGACTAATAAGTGAATTAAGTCCTGGGGCCTTTAGTAGTTCTATTTCCATACACTCTTGCCATGGCTAAGTTTGTTCACAAGAAATTATTCTTGTAAATATTATGTTAAATTTGTCAAATTGGATTTTGGTATTTCTTCGTTCCTGCTCGGTTAAGAACTCAGTAAGTGACCTAAACTTCTACTCATTTATGTGGTCCTTGGACAAACAGTTATTCATAGAGCAAGAAGCAAAGGAGGTGGGACAGATACTCTGGGCGCATGGAAATTTTAGGGACCCAGGAAAAGCCACAGCAGGGAGGGTGGGGAAATCACTAATTATGGATGAGGAGAAAACAGTGGGACTGAAACACCCCACACCTTGAGATGGATGTTTTGGGATAAGGACAGCAACAATTCCAGGACAGTCATTGTTCTCAATATTCCAGAAAGTAGCATGTGGTATTTAAGGCTAGGCTACGCTTCATGTTTGAGTTAAGTCTAAAATTAAACCTGTCTGGAAGTTGACATTGGCTTTCTGTGCAGCTATCGGCACCCCGAAGGCCTCAAATATCAGCAACTGCAGCTCCCAGTTACTCACTTTTCCTAGTCTCCAAACTACTCTTCGTTACAGAAATGTGAACAAGTGGAATCTCTCACCATGTCTGCCCTCCTCGTGGTATACAGAGAATCTTCCAGGATCCATGCCTGCCTCCCTCACCGTGAACAGGGGATCTCCTCTGAGTTCAAGGCCCACCTGGCTTACAGAGTGAGTACTAGGATAGCCAGGAATACACTGAGAAATTCTGTCTCAAGAAAACAAAACAAACAAACAAAACCCCAAAACAACAGCAACAAAAGCACACCCTCCTCCACCCCCACCCCTGTAGACTCAGATGTGTGAGCACTTGGTCCCCAATTGGTGGCGATGTTTGAGATACTTCATGTGTCCCTATTGGAGAAAGTATGTCAATAGAGTGGACTCTGAGTATAATTAGTCTTACTCCATATCCAACTTGCTCTGTGTGCTTCAAGCCTGTAGCTGGAATGTGAGGTCTCAGATTCCTGCATCCATCCCCTGCTGCTTGCTTCTAAGCCTCCCTACCATAGTGTACTCATCCCTCTAGAACCATAAGCCAAAATAAAATGTCTCTTTCTGAAATTTGGTCATGGGGTTTTACCCCAATAACAGAAAAAACAATAATACAGGTGGTTATATACAAAGTATTTAAGTCATTAAAGCAGCCATGTAAGAATGAGCCCAATATTTTAAGGAGAGATATAGAAAGGGGAAAAAATCCAGGCTTGGTCGCACACACCTTTAATCCTAGCACTCAGGAGGCAAAGGCAGGTGGATCTCTTTGAGTGTGAGGCTAGCCTGGTCTACAAAAGGAGTCCAGGACAGCCAGGGCTCTGTTACACAGAGAAACCCTGTCTCCAAAAACTGAAAAAGAGAGGGGGGGCAGAAAGGAAAGGAAGGAAGGAAGGGAGGGAGGGAGGAAGGAAGGAAGGAAGGAAGGAAGGAAGGAAGGAAGGAAGGAAGGAGGAAGGAAGGAAGGAAGGAAGGAAGGAAGGAAGGAAGGAAGGAAGGAAGGAAGAAAAGTGTTTGTGAGGGATGTTCAAAGAGAACAGTACAAAGCACAGTTGTGCAGCATGGAGCTAGCTCAGGCTCTGTTTAGAGTTTTATAGCATTATTTACAATTCCATAATCTGATTGATCAGACGTAGTTACCTGATTATAGTAACTCTTAAATTCATGTTAAGAAAATGCTGCTTTTGAGTAATATAAACACGTTAATCTTTATAAACCTAATGGTATGTTCTGCGTTTATCTCCCACCCTAAGTACCCTCTTGCAAACAGAAAGAAGGTCGTCTAAGTACACGTTAGTACTGTGGCAGCCCAAGCTCCCATGCGCCAATTCTGAGCTCAATAGCAGCCTCCCCTCTGCGGCAACGTGTAACTGTGTTCTTCATTCCTGAAATACTAAGCTTTCATTCAGTACGTTCTCATTTGTTTATCTTTAATGTGAATGTAAAATTTTTAGTTACCTGGTTCTTTGACCCAGTAGATTAGAAGCAATAACTTTGAAGTTAAACAGACGTGGTTGTCCAGGTGTTTGGAACTTCTGGCTGGACATGAGCATAGTGACCGTCACTAAAGCTAGGTTTCGTAGAATACTAGGAATCTAGATAATAGACATTGAAATGCTTATGAAGCTGAAGTAAGTAATGCAACAGGTACAAATGATCAGTATGCAGAGATGTATAACTGAGAATTGATTCCAGGACCCCTCAGATGCCAAAATCTAAAGGTGCTCAATTACTTTGAAATTCTCTCCTGTTTGCACATAACCTCTGCACACCCTCTGATAGAGGGCAAATCATCCCTAGAATCAGAATTCCTAATACAATTTAAATGTTATGTACGTCATTGAACTCTGTTATTGATGGAAAAATGGTGAGAAAAGGTCTGTACATCTCACCAGTACTGAAGTTTTTTCAGATGTCTTTTATGTAGTTAATTGGATCTAACAATACACATACATAATTGCTTTTCAGTGATTCTGTCAGAAATGTGGATTTAAGCAAATGTTTTCATCTTATAAATAAAAGTGATTAGTTAGCTAAAGCCTGTTTTAATCTCCCTTGGTGGCTGACAAGTTCCTCTCTCTCCAGCAGTAGGTAGGAATGGAGGGAGGTATGCTATGTTCTCTTCCCCATTCATTTAGAACTTACTTCCTCACTTAACTGATATAAGTTAAATAAGTTTTCCCATGAATATTTACAGTTTGGCTTGGTTACACTTCAAGCACAAGTCATTGATGACAATATTTAATCTTATTTGCATAGTTCTTAGTACAATTTAGAATTACAATGTGAAAGCTTAAAATTAGCATCTTCATGTCAACAGCTTTGTTATTTCTATGATAATCTAATCCACTTTTGTTTGAAAAATAATCACCTGATAAAATGAGAGCCCTCCAAAGCCCAAGTTATCCAAGTATGGCCTTTGTGAATATACTGATGTCCCTAGCAATGACCTGCATTCATCCCCTGGGAGGTGATTTAACATACCTCATGGTGCAGGGTAGAACTGATGGTCAGCTGGACTGGGCCCCTGGACTCTCCCAGTGAGCTGAGCCTTGTTGTCATGCAACCCTGGCTTCACCGTGGCCTAGTCCCTCAAATATTCATTCCTGTAAACCTGGGAGCAATTTCTAGCAGTGTGTTCCCAGATGGAGCCTTAGGTGAAGCACCCATCTTAATGATCCACGGACGTGTGTCTGAAGGTTTTGTTTAAATTCAGTGGCAGTCTGTTTGAGCTGCTATGACTAAAGACCATAATCTGAGTGGCTCCAACAGAAGAAATTTGCTTCTCAGAGTTCTGTGGGACTAAACTCACGATGGCAGTAGATTGGTCTCTGTTGAGGGCCCTCTTCCTGGTTCACAGATGGACAGTTTTTCTGAGTCCTCAAAATGCACAGAGAAAAAACTCAGTTCTCCTCATCTCCTCCCAAGGAGATCCATAGGGCTCTTCCTGGGCTGCTGCCCTTCTCCAGTCAATGCCTGCCAATGCTGGTCCACCAATGAGTAGGTTTCAACATAAAAATGTTGGGGGATCCCATTCAGACCACAGTAATAAAGAAGCAAGTCTGATCCTAGGAATGATTTGTTAATGAAGAGCGCACCCAGCTATTTATCTTGAACGTCATTTCATGGGATTTCCTAGCTGTCATTGTTGTAGTTTCACATCTTAGCTAAAATGTTAGAAAGCAGTCATCCAAGGGAGCACAAGTGGCTTTCAGCGTCACCTCCTGTTTTGAAGCCCATGCCCATTCATAGTTCATGTCACTGTATTTGAGATTCTGTGCTTAAGAGTGTCTCTCAGTGCCCTGCCATTGCTGTCATCTGCACACCTAATAATCACTTTGCTCTGACCTGACCTGACTTCTGGGTCTTTAATGAGCATGGCCTGTCACTTAAGAAGGGAAAAAAAAATGCACTAATGACTCAAAGACTAGTATTTGTACAGAGAACCTGTGTTTTCCTAGCGTATACCTGTGGTGTGGAGAAGACAGACATCCTGATAGAGTCCATCTGTAGGGAGGGATTTTATTAGTCCAAAATACTTACTTGTACAATCTATACTTGCTATTACTTAAGCATCAAATAGATTTATACCAAATAACTATGTATAATGGTAAAGATACAAGAACAAATTCTATATTTTCGTGAAGATCATAATTTCCTTTAAATACTATTGTTTATATATAAAGTAACTAGCATTCTCAAGTGTGTCCATCCTGTGCCTGTGGCCTCCAGCACCACAGCCAGCCTCAAACTGGCTTCAGAAATTCTGTGCTTTCCAAGCTCATCCCACCTCAGCTCCGGACATATGACTTTGGACTTCTCCTGCTGTCTCAAAATCAAAACAGGTATTTTTCTTCTTACCCAAACAAGTTGTGTAATTTAGGTATAGAGTAGTCTCCTCCCACTCGCACCAATCTGACTCATCAGTTGTCTTAAGCAACAGATATTACCAAACCTATAATCCATGTTTTTACCTCTAAATAAATGCTTATGATAAATCTAAGTTATAAACCAGGTATGGTAAGAGTTCAACAACAATATGTTAAACTAGGATAATTATGTCAATATGCCATACCAAAAGATATGTAAGATTTTGAGTTGTTTATTCCTATAATTTTGTTTTTACTTAATCTTTTTGGGCTTCAGTGGAACAGGGACACTCCTGTATTTTCTGACCAGGGGTGGAAGAGAAAAAACAAAGCAGTGGTTTCTTGTAGGATGTTCAACAGGGTGAACTTGCCGTATAATTGAAGAGCTATTCCTGACAGTTCCCATGTGTTCATTCACTTCACAGTCCTAGGAGACGAGGAATGTTTTCTGTCTTGATGGGGATGAGACACAGAGCACCTGGGTTGTACCCAAGTGATGGCCTGTGACATTTACCCTTTCCTCCCAGTGTTGCCTTTTGGTTATGATGTTTTATCATAGCTCTAGAAATCCTAACTAAGATGATTTTGTTTTAATTTATATTAGAATCCATATAATTGTAGACCAGCCTGCTTGGCTCAAAATTTGTGACTCATGTGGATAAGTGCTGTGTTCTAAATATTCCGTGGCCCACTGGGGTGACCAGTCCTGTCCGGTTCCTCAAAGATGACCTTCCTGGCCCATTTTCCATTTTTGTTAGGAGTAGAGAAAAGAATTCCCTTTGGGTGCATTTTGCCTAGCGAAAGAATACATGGACTGCTTTTGCAGACAGGAAATTCAGTGCCTGGCCACCCAGGTGTGTACACAGAGAAACAGAAGCTAGATGCAGAGTTCTAAGATCTCCTTGCAGGTTTCTCACCTCACACCCTTATTTTCCATGCTCAGTAATATCATGTATGTTACAACATACCTTGAGAACTGTATTTTACCAATATACCTTAGATCAGAGAAAACTTGATTTCTGACACCCCCTCCCCCCCCCCAAAAAAAAACCCAGTGTGAAAGGAGGCAAAAATAAAATACCACGTTGTTCACAAACTGTGCTTTCAAAGTCATAAAGATCCAGGTTAGAGTCCTTCCTAGCTCAGCCACTTGGCAGTGTTTTGAATTTGGGTCAGCTCATTTACTTATTTAACAGATCCAGATAAACTCTGCTCCATGTACTGTGCTGTGCTCTGGGAATGTGGAGAAGACAGACCAACCAAGCTGTACAAAGAAGGGGAGACTAGGCATGAAGATCGAACACTTTCCTATCTCCAGAAAGTGACCAATTGTCCCCACCTGTGCTGTTTAGTCATTTGTTTTGTTGCTTCTCCACTCAGCACCAGCTAGGGCCACCTGGGAAGAGGGGACTTCAGTTGAGGGATTGCTTTCATCAGATGGCCTGCAGGCATTTTCTCGATTACTGATTGATTAGGACAGAAGCACTCCTGGGTCAGGTGGTCCTGTGAGATGTAGGAGAACAGGCTGTGCAAGCCAGTAAGCAGCATTCTTCTGCTTCACCTTTCTTCCTCCTGGGCACTAAAATTTCATTGTCATTGTAGTAAACCAGAGGTTATCAATGCAATTAAATTACTCTATTTCTTCTTATCTAGAGAATGTATGTTTCCCCAGATTTACCATTCTCAAGGCCAAGGGCTGAAAGACAGAACAAACTATAGAGTATTAGGAACCATTGTTACCCTAAAACAGTGTCAAGCTTCTCAATTCTGGGAATCTGCGGCCAGGACTGCAAGCCCTGTGTGCCTGTCAGTCTTGAGGAAACACAGCTGAGAAGACCAGAGAGTGCACCTCTCAAGACCTCCTGGGATGCCTAAAAGCTAAGAGTCTCCTTTAGTGCAGTTGTGTTCAGAATCCTTTTTGTGGGGTAGGGGAATCACAGCAGGTAAACCAATTAGAAAATCTAAATGAAATTGTTTCTCTTAAGTCTAATAAAGCAGCAGGCAAGCTGTGTTAGCCAAAAAGAGGTGGTAAAACTTGGTGTACTTTCTGGCGAGTTGCGAATACAGAACAAAGGGGGCTCGATTCAAATGCAGTCCCCAGTGAGTTGATGTGTAAGTCAATATTTAAGAACACATCAGATAAAACTGGAGAAAGGGGAACGCTGAGGAGTGCTCTGTAAGCTCAGAGCCAGGGAACACCAGCAGGAGAGCAAATAGCCAATCAGAGGAGGGAGGCTGTCACCTCTCAGTATGTCAGTTTCTTCTTTGCTGACCATGACCAGCATCAGTGAGGGAGCCAGCCTGCCATGTTTGAAGTATAGCAGAAGCAGCAAACATTTTCTTGGATGAATTCTTGAGCATCCTAGCATCTTGGGATCTCCTGTTTCTTTATGTATAAAATGCAGCATACCTGCCCCATAAACTTCATAGTAGGAGTTACTATGTTAATGTCTTTGTGATAGTTCTGATTCACAAGAAGCAACCTGTACCAAGTGTTATTTCTGTAATGGTTGTATAATATGTACATCATGAATATGTATATTAGTAAATATAATTTGGATTTATAACTAGAAGGCAATTTTTGTAGTTTCCTTAATTATTCTGCATTAAACATAATAGATGTAGGTTAACTTCATTCCAAAAACTGAAGTATTTTATATATTTAAAACGTAGAAACATGTAAAACAATAATTTTAAACATTGATACCAAAGGACATTTGTCTTTGTAAATAATTGTGTAATGCTATAAATCTCTCAGCTTCCAAAATCATATGAAAGATTGTAAAGTAAGAACTTTGCCTGTGGATAGATTCTGGGGCTACACATACCATTACCTTTAAAATGTGAAAATATTTAACATTTGTCCTTAATGTTTTACTGATAATAGCACAATTTCCGTAATCCCAAAGGACTTAGTTCATTCTGTCGCTTTCCCATTTTCTACCATGAACATGGCTCTGTGACATGGTTTTCATACATGTGGTCCACAAGCACATTCAGTCCTGGAAGTACCAATTGTCACTAATGATCAGGATGGCCAGCTTCATGGAAGCCTCAAAAGCCAGAAAGCCATGGCCTTGTCTTCCTTGTCTTCCTTGTCTTAAACCTGGATTGCACTGTGGTAGTGAAATTCTTTACCACTTCGGTTTAGAGATTACCCACCCCCTATATAATATGACCATCATCAAATGTCTTATTTGGTGTCTCTCCTTACCCCAACTGGCCTGCCTTCAGCAAGAGTCATAGAAGGTCCACTGAACCGAAGTCCCTGCATCCCAGGTATTTCCGCTCAGTAATTTTGACTCATTGGCCCCAGCTCTGCTCCCTTGCTGTCATTCTCCCCTAGTGAACCATGATGTATTTGGAATGGAATCCAGATCTGTTCTGAAGTCTCTTTTTTCTTATTGCAGTGGCTCCTGAATAAAACCTGTTTTTATTGAGAGAGAGAGAGAGAGAGAGAGAGAGAGAGAGAGAATGAAAATGAGAATGAACAGGCACTAGATGTCCTGATCCCAAGAAGGAAACCAGCTGAATTCCAGGGCACTCAGATGTCAAGCACTCTTCCCTTGGGAACTGCTCACCTGTTTTGCCTAAGAAAGAAGAGATCAGTTGCTATTCGGGTGTTTATTGAATTAGCAGTAAGAAGCTTCTTCCATGTTCCATACTCACTTTCACACTGATGCTCCTCATGGAAGCTGTGGCTGCAGCTTTTTACTTCAGCCAGCAGGGGTGTGGTGAAGTCCTGAGTGAATGAGTGCTGTTAATATGAGCAAGGCCATGTCAAGAGTCCCAGTCCCTCATGGGAATAGCAAAGCTTTGCCCAGGTCCATGTGCAGATGCTGACATTATGTACAAAAAGGATCTACCACAGCTTCTGGCTCCTGGATGTTTACAGTGTGAGTTTGCTCCTCTGTAGAGAGCCCCTACAGAGATTAGCTCCTCATTCAGCACTGTGCCACCTCCTTGATACAGGTGTACAAAATAAATACACTGAGCTTCCTTCCAGGCTGCTGACTCTATGCCTCCCTCAGAGTGTGTGGCCCAACCGATCCCAGCTTCCCTGTCCTTTTGTCCATCCCCTTGTTATCTCATTCGGGTTTCCAGTACACAACCACATGAGTTGTGGCAAAGAGGCTTCTAGAAAGACTGCACTGAGGAGAATGGTTTTCCTCTCATCTTCCACTGAAAAGCAGCCAGGATTAGTAGCAGCTTCCATAAAGATGTCCCAAGTCATTTGTGGGTTACAAACTCCAAAAATCCTCTTTTGAACCATAGAAGTACTTTTGAATGCCTTTTCTTTTATGGATATAGCTTCAGATGTTAGTTTAGTACAGCCTGTTGAAATGATTCACCTTTGCGACACTAAAACAAATAATAGTAATCATCATGATAAATGTACAAGACTACACAACCACACTGTGCTTCTAGCCATTTTCTCCTTTATATTCTCATTTCAACATTGCCTACAAACATTACTCTTATGTATTCCTTTAAACATTAGAAATTAGCCTTATTCATGATATTTCTGTTCATTATTCATGAAAAGTGATATCCGTTGGAAGCCAAGAAGTAAACACACTGTAACTTCGGTTCCATCTGCGCACTGGGTCACAGTGACTGGAGCCAACGGTGGGCACTGATGGAGCAAGTGAGCGTTCTTATACTTCATTCAACCCAATTAAGAGCAGTTCAACCCAGTTGCTCTTAATGGGTTGAGCAATGTCTGGAATGTCAGTCACTTTCTGTGGCTGAAACAAAATGTTTAGATTGGATGATTAATTTGTTTTGCATTGCTCTGTTTTGTTTTATTGAGACAGTGTCTCCTGTAGCCCAGGCTGGCCTGTATCTCACTATGTAGTCAAATCTATCCTTGAGCTTCTGATCCTCCTGCCTCTGCCTCCCAAATGCTGGGATTATAGGCATGTGCCAGCATACCTGATTGTATAGGTAATTAATTTATAAACTGATAAATCTATTTAAATTTTATTTATTGTAGCTCTAGAGGCTGAATTGTCTAAGAAGAAGGGCCAGGCATATATGGCATCTCTGGATGTGTCTGCTTCCTAGCTTTATCCTCCTACAGCAAGAGGCAAGCCCATTCTCTCCAATCTCTTTTGTAAATGCAGTAAGCCTGTGTATGACAATGAAGACTCATGATCTACTCACTCATCTAAAGTACCCACCTCTTCAGACCACGTACTGCTGTGCTGGAGATTCAGCAGTTGGCCTGGAGAGATACAGACACTTAGACTCTACCAGACAGCAGATATGACTCTGTTGTGGTGATGAATAAATCCTCTGTTGTGACCAGATCTAAGTCTTTATTACCAAGAGGTTTTTACAAATTGCTTTAAATATAGTTTATCTTCTCTTTGAATCCTTATGGCCCTGTTGGAATCGCTATAGTCTATGACACACTGATGATACCAACTCTTAGCTCTGCTCCATCAGACATTCGCAGGCTAGTCTGTGGGAAGAGCCCAGGACACACAGCTTCTCTGCTGGTTGTTTTTTACACTTACCTCACTTTATGTCCCCAGAAATCTGGCAAGGCAAATTGTAGTCATCATTTCCTTACCTTCAAGAAGGTCAGGTTTATAGGGGGTTCCTTTTCCAGGGTCATGCAGCCAGGATACAGCAGAGCCAGGGTGAAGGCAGGTCTGAACCAACTTCAAGCTTATACTTTCAGTCA
This sequence comes from Lophiomys imhausi, assembly GCA_907164525.1. NCBI lineage: Eukaryota > Metazoa > Chordata > Mammalia > Rodentia > Muridae > Lophiomys > Lophiomys imhausi. Next base: position 660,168 of record CAJQZJ010034075.1, read on the forward strand.
AGACTTGAGCTTGACTACAAACAGGTGAGTAAGTCCTGCATTGGAGAGGCAAGTTCCCTCACTCCATGGAACCAAAACAGCTTTTGTGAGGGTACAAGAGCTCTAGGGGATTGGGGTGGGAGAAGAAGGGAGCATGGCCAGAGCACACAAAGAAAATTACCAGGCTGCACTTGCACATGAGTACGTTGTCTTCAGTAATGCCTCCTTCCGAAGAGTGCTTTGGGAGATCACTTAACGATGTGTCGCCTTTGCTTCACCTTTATAATTTGTCTTTTCTTGATGAACTGTCCTTTAGGCTGTGTGGTAGTGATACGAAGTGTGAGATGAGGGAATAAACCCACTGGCTGAAAAGACTGTCAGGAGAAGCTCCAAGTGGGGAAACTTAGGAAATACCGCTGATATTTCAGCAAATGAAAACTTTCTCTGTGATTTAATTTTTAAATTGGAGCATACATATATATAGATTTCTGTATTCCATCTCAGAAGTCACTGTCCCTCTAGTGCAGGCCAAGATAGGTGGTGGAGAGTTCCAGGGTGGGAAAATCCCACGCTACTTTCATTTTAAGTACATGCCTTTGGGATCCTTGAAATTCCCTAGGTGAGAAGAAAAGAATGGCTGTAACTGGGTTTTGTCTAAAACCTAGAGAGCAGTTATTGCGAAGTCCAGAGGAGTAGCCAAAGTAAGAATCTGCTGAAGCCCCATCTTCCCTGGCAAACACCCCCTGGGTTGAGGCTTTGTTGTTTAGTGTTGTGTAGTGCCCTTGACACATCAGTTTCACGGATAGTCAAGGCGAGGTTGGCGACAGAGCAGGAATGTGCTTCTTTCCTTTAGAAGTTCTACGTATTTGGTCTTTTGGATATTTGAGCTGAGCTGTGGGGTGAACAGTAGGTATCTTGATATGTCAGTGGCGCTTTCTTCAAGTCTAAGGCAGGTCACAGGCAATAAATTTAGATGATTCAGCTGGTGGCATGTTAATACAGAAAGCTAGTCCTTCGATAGGAAAGTGACAGGAGACTGAATGAGACCACGATGAAGGAAGCTAGAGAGCTTCAATGATCTCCTTTGTCCATAAGTAAACCCAGGGCTGCATCTGAAATTGCTTCATTGATGTAGTTGCATAAGAACGCCTTTGATGTTGGTCCAGAAGCCTGGGAGAGATCATCAAATAGGGAAATGTGCTTGAGTCTTACCGAACATTCACTTCCCAGACTCTAAAGTACCCATGTGAAAATACTTTACTTCCGAATGTTTGTAAATAGTAATTTGTATTGCAAACCATTTGTAAATTAATCTGCATTACATTATGTGCAAAACCTGAGGTCATGCTTTGCCTGTTTTCAGGATGGTTTTATACTTGAGTTGCTGGATGAATAAGCTAGAAAGCAGAAGTGTTTACAAGTTGTAGAATCTGTGTAATGAACTTAAAAGTTAAGCTTGTGTCAGGGGGCAGAGCTGTGCACTCAGGAGTTGGCTGTCTGCGCTCCTTCTCTGTCCAGGGCAATCCTGTCCACCGTAAATGCGTCCTCTGCTGCCCTTTGCCTTGTTCTTTGACTTACACCAGAGTCGCGTGCACACAGCTCTCACACTCCCCTTTCTGCATCTTCCACCGAGCGGTATAGAAGGTGCGACCTCTGTGCATGTTTATACCCCTCCTGCCAGCGTCTCTACTCTGTGGCTCATTTCTCGGCAGCTGCTGTGCCACAGCTTCAGGAGCTACTGCCGGACCTGCCTGTGGCTGCTCATCTGGGTGAGATTCCCTCTTGCTTGGATGCCAAGTATTTCTTTACTTACTCCGTCGTTGTGCTGAGGTGGACCCTCATAAGCTTTCTGGGAGAAAAAAAAAAAAAAAACTGTTCTCCTGTTCTCGAATCTCTTCCTGTCCGCAAGACTCTTTATTCTATCTTTACATTTGAGGGATTGTCTGAGCATAAAACTATACGTTAATCATCATTTTCCATTGAACAATGTATCATTTACCACAATTTTGTACACCCATCAAGTGCTGATTTGGAATAACAGTACTGTCTCAATTCCTCTGTATTCTGGGTGGGGATGTTTTTCTCTTGAAACTAAGGTTTTGCCCCTGACATTCTCAAGTTGTACAATGGCCTGGCTCACTGGGGTTTTTGATACTCTGGCTCTATATTCCTGGGGCCTTTCTAAGCTCCTAATAGTAGTTTGGAAATGGTTGTGCCAGGTCACTGTTGTTTCTTCCCTAGCAGTTTTCTTCCTTGAGTATTGGGTCAGATCGATGGCTTTCTTCCTTGTCATCATCCCCTCCCTGTTGGCATACTTCAGTCATATTACCCTAGGAAACACTCTTGCTTTTCCTTCCAGACTTATTCTGAATCTTTTTCTCTGAAGGATATATTTAATTCCTAAAGTTAATTTTTTGCCTTGTCATGTTTTTAAGGCCATTTGGTTTTATTTTAGGGCTTCAGTAGCTCCACTTATTTCTCTGGACAATTTTCTAGGTCTTTTGAAGTTGTCTTCAAATGTCTTTTGAATATCTGATCCTCCATTGGCCCCTTTTCTTCTGTGTGATTATCTGGGCTCTGGCTTTAATGTCAGAGGCTCAGATCAGCAGTCTCTTAGTACTTTAAAGATGTTCCTGAGAATCAAATCAATCAGGAATTTTGGTATATGAATGTGGGAGCTACTGACAGCCATGTGTATATACCAGATGAGATCATACGCTAAGCCAACTTCCTCTAAACTTGATTCCTAACTTCAGAAGGATGCCTCTAAATCAGTAGCTTCCCAGGATGGGATGGTTACCTCCATCCTGTTGTGTCTGATGTCCCATTTCTTGGCCTTAGTCATACTCAGCAATGAGCAGATAAGGTCCCACAGCTGTACAGATACCCTTGACCTGCCCCCTTCAGCCTTGTCCTTCACCCAGAATCCCTGTGTGGAGTCAGGGAGTTCCACTTACAGCTGTTGTAGGATGGGGTCCTGGGCTCACCATATCTGGATTTGGAGCTTCACAGACCCTGTGTCTCTCTCTGCTTTGTTTCTAACCCTCTCTGTTTCTTTCTTGCTTCCAGAACCTGCCTTTTTGGGGACATGGTGCCAACCAAATGCTCTCCCTTTCCAGAACCTCATCCAGACACCTAGCATATATTTCTATTAGGTTCTTAGTAGCATGCTCACCCGCTGTGATAATATTGATCGTCAAACTGACAGAATCTAGAGGACAAACCTCTGGGCTTGTCTGTGGGGTAGTTTCTACGCTGCGTTAATTGATGAGAAGACCCACCTTAACGTTGAAAGCACCATTCCCTGGCTTGGTGTCCTTAGGGTCTGAGGAACTGAGAAAATGAGATCGTAAGTGGAACACCAGCATTCATCTCTCTGTTCCATGAATGCAGATACAGCATGGCCTGCGTCTCTCAGACCTCGCACCCCTGCTGTTAGACCTTTCTCAAACTGTGAGCCAAATAAACCCTTCTCTTCTTTCCTGAGGTCACTGTTGTCCAGTATTTTGTCATAGCAACAAGACAAATAACTAAACACCACTTTGCATCTCCCTTGCTGTTTCTGCCATTTTTACTATTAAATTCTTATATTAAAGGGTCAAAGAATGAAATGATATACCAGAGAAGCCGTGCTATCAAAGTAACATTTAGATCTTGGTAAGAAATACTTTTTATGTATGCTACTCAAGTAATGGCAGACAAGTTCCTTAATGTATTCTGTGTATAACCTTCAGAGCCCATTGGGCAGAAAATACTGAATTCTGTCTCAAGCAAGCATGATCTATTAACTGCTTTATGTGCTGAAATTAATCAGGAATCATTTGACTTATCAAAGCTTCTACTTTCTAAATAGGCTTTGAGAAGAAATTTGTCAGTTGTACCAGACTTATTCTCATAGCTGTTATGAGTGTAGGTTCTAAAATACAGTTCTTACCCTGCAGAGTCGCTTCAGAAGACAGAATGAAAGCAGAAAGTTAATTATGAGTATTTGTGACATGGGGTTCAATTTTGCTCTATTTATGAGGAAAATATGTTTCTTATTCCAGAAAAGTAGAGGCAGAGATGTGTGAAGGAAATTTGTCTGTGTCTGTACTTGCTGGTAGCTTTATATATCTTCTTTTTCATTCATTTTCTTTTTTTTTTTTTTTTTTTGGTAAAGTTGGACTGTTTGTTTGCTTGGTTGGTTGGTTGGCTGGTTAATTTTGTTAGTCTAGTGGAGGGGACAAAGGAGAAGACCAGGTTTGTCTCCTTATTGTTCACTCAGTTATTGGGATGAGGCCTGGTTCTCCTCACTAGACTCTGTTTATGTTAGCAGAAACTCTCTATTTGGGGGAACTGAGTCATCCTGCAGTAAGCTGTGGTGGCTGTCATGGACTTCTACAGGCCGCAGTTACTCTGAGTTCATGAGACTCTCCTAGGTTGTGGTTATGATGAGGTCTAGGTTCTGCTCTCAGCCTGCACTCTCTACCAGAAATACTTCAATCTCAAAGGCAAACTGACATAATACGCCAGTAGGTCCAGACTATGGTTTCATGCTACACTGTACACATAGTTTTCAGTGGACGTTTTCATTATCTTTGTTTATAGTCCTTAAATCCCACATTCTAGGGATGTGTGTGAAGAAAGGTGGGATAAAGTAAGATGTACCCTAAGCTCACATGGAGCATGGGGGTGGCAGGTATGAGAGATAATAAAATTCTTTTGTTACTAGAACAGACCTTCACATTGAAAGGGAGCATGGACTCTCAGGGTATTCATTATTCTTACATCCATTTCTATTAAAATAATAATGTAATAAAAATGCAGGGCCCATTGAGTATTGTTGCATCAGGAAACAGAGGCAGAAGAATTGTGAGTTTGCAACCAGTCTGGTCTGCAGAGCTAGTTCTAGGCAAGCCTAGGCTAAACAGTGAGGCCCTACCTCAAAAAGCCAGAGTATTAAATAAATCAATAGCAGTAGGGTGCAAAACTAATGAAGAAAGTTAGGAAATAAGTATTCTGTCACTGACTCTTACTCTACCTGGACTATAAAAATACTGGGAAATTTAATCAGAAGAGGTTTTTCTAGATTTGGTAGACTAAGATCAGCTCTGGGGAAATTCCCTTTTCTTGGATTTGTTTAACCTCTTATCAACACATTCTTAAAGCACTGTAGTCTGCAATGAGAAAGGGGGACTGTTGGGGAATGTAGGATCTTCTATATGAAAACAGAGTTTCCAACAATAGAAATTTGTTACAAACACTGAAAGAAGACAGTGAATTCCGTGCTACACTGTGCATGTGTGTTTAAACAGTGAATGCTCAGACCCCTGTTCCAAAGCCCATCTTGTCATATACTTCACTTGAGGTCGTCTGAGGCATAACCAGCTTCGTGGTGGTACCGTTGCCTTCAGTATTAATTATAGAATGTATTTCTCGCCATCCAAAAACACCATAACAGAAAATGACTTCTTTTAACAACAGCAACAACAAAGTTTCATTTTAGAGCTTTGGGATAATTTAGTAAACACAGCCCTATCTTCCTGGTTTGGGCAGATTTATCCGTTTTTCCTTCCTTATATGTATCACACTTTCTGTGTCATATTTGAGACTGTCTCATTCACCGAAATCCTGGAAATCCTCTCCTTTTTTGTCTCTCAAAACTTCTCTGTTTTTCTGTTTTCCAATTGGCTCTGTATAAAATGAACGTCTGTGAGTTAGCTGAGGTGTTAGGTGTTGGGAGTTGTTCATATTTTGACCTGTGGAACTCAGGTGCTCCAGCATTGTCTGGTGGGTTGTCTGCTCCTCCAGTGAACTCTGTCCGGCCCTCTGACACAGGTGAGTTGGCTGTACCGGTGAGGGGCCGTTTCTCTGTTTTTTCTTTGTCCAATCACCTGCTGTAGAAATCTAGACTGGTTCCATATCGCTCACTACTCTACTTTTCTTACACTAGCTTTTTCTTTATTGTTTAAGTTGTCTGACAAGATTGTATACATAGAAAACCTTGAAGAACCTATAAAACTTCATGTAAGTGTCTGCAGCTTACAAGTGGTTTCAGCGGGAATGGGAAGACGGACATTAAAAATATAATTGCATTTATAATACTTTTAAAAATAAGCTCCCTAGATGCCAATATAATAAAAAACATAAGATGTACTGAAAAGAAGAAAACATTGAGAGGAAAAAAAAAATCACATTCGGGACTGAAAGGCAGCATAGCAAACATGAGCATTCTCTTCAAGCCGATAACAAATTTAATGTAATACCTCCCAAGCTTGTAGATAGATTCATTTGTTTTGTTTTCCTTTTTGTTTTTTATTTTATTTTTTAAATTTATTTATTTATTGCTTCAGGTTACATCTCCATCATGCTGTCCTCTTTCTACCCCTCCCAGTCCCATCTTCCCACCCTCTACCCCCTATCCCTTCCATCCTACTCCTTTGGAGTACAGTGTCCCTACATAATAGTCCCCTGCCCCAGTTCAGCAGTCATATTTGGGCCAAGAGTCTCCTCATACACTGGGCGTCCACTAGGGAAAAGTGTCTTATTGACAGGTAACAAAGTCTATGTTCCTGTTCCCCCTAGTGCATTGGTTGTAGTATAGTTATCCTGTACTATATGGCTAAAATCCGACTATAAGTGAATAGATGCCATGTGCATCCTTCTGAATCTGGGTTAGCTCACTCAGGATGAGCTTTTCTAGTTCCATCCATTTGGCTGCAAATTGCATAATTTCATTGTTTCTGATAGCTGAGTAGTATTCCATGCTGTAGATATACCACAGTTTTTTAATCCATTCCTCAGTTGAGGGACATCTGGGTTATTTCCAGTTTCTAGCTATTACAAATAAGGCTGCTATGCGCCTTTAATCCCAGCACTCGGGAGGCAGAGGCAGGCGGATCTCTGTGAGTTCAAGGCCAGCCTGGTCTACAAAGTGAGTCCAGGACAGTCAAGGAAACACAGAGAAACCCTGTCTCCAGAAAACAAAACAAAACAAAAAACAAAGAAACCCAAGAAACCTTAAAAAAAAAGATAGATTCATTTGTAAATAATGAATTTCATTTTGGTATGTTTCATCTGATAAGAAAACCTTAAGTTTACATAGTTTTTGCAACTGGTGGGTTGACCAAGCAAGTAATTTTCCCACAAGGTACTTTGAATTTCTTTCCATTAAAAGTTAACTTCTCTGCTGTAAATATATATTCCTAGCATAACTTCTGTGTGTCAGGTTATATGCTGAGTGCTTCTAGCCTCTCTGTCACCTCCCCAGCCACCTTAAAGGGCAGTGCTCCTGTTTTCACGTAAGAGTAGCAATTGCAAAACATCCAGAGGATTTTTTTGTTCAAGGTGACAGAGAGAAGATAAGAAACAGGATTCAGACATGGTCAGCAAAGGCCACTATCTTCTGTGATTCATTGTTCCGTGACCTTCTGTGGTCACTAAAAGGTAGTGGGGCCCAGATATGGTCAGTGAAGGCCAACATCTGCTGTGGCTAATTGTTCCATGACCTTCCATGGTCACTAGAGGATAGTGGGCCCCAGATACAGTTAGTGAAGGCCAACATCTGCTGTGGTTCATTGTTCTATGACCTTCCACACATCACTAGAGAGGTTGGGGTCATTCTTTCATGTGAGTTACTCACCCAGAGGAAACTAGTCTCTGAAAAGTTATTGCAATTTTTATTTTCCTTCATTCCCTACTGCTCTGTTTGGCACATTCATAGTCTGTTTTGAGAGCTAAACCAAGGATACCAAATGGTCCTACCGTAAGGGAACATTTGATAGATGCTTTTCAAAGAAAAAAAAATCACACATAGCTCTTTTTATTTTTTTTAGAATTTTGCTTAAAGGAGGCCTTCCCATCAGTCAGAGGAATGACTATAGAAATGTCTGTCGTTTTCCCTGTACATGGAAAAACAGACTTTGGAATGACACCTCATTTTCTTAACTGTGAAGTAGGTCACTTTGTTCTGTTTATCATATTGTTTGAAAAGCTGGCAAATGAGAAGCTAGGTATTGATAGTTCTTTGTACATTGACTGGAAATGGACCAACTGAGAAACTTTCTGAAACAGGCAGTAACTTTCTTATATATTGTTCTTTTCATTGTCTCCCTAGAATACATTTCATTTGGTGACTGATTGCGACTTCATAAATGGAGTAATTTGATTCTATAGGTGCATGGGCTTCATTTGTTAGTGTCTTTCCAGATATATTTGTAAACACAGGAAGGGCTGGTCTCCTTGCTTTTTAACATAACAGAGTAATACAAAATGCCTTGGTAAGTCACAGATTAATGTATAAAAGCCACCATTTGTCTTCAAAGATTTTACACAAAAGGAAAAAAAATCTAGTACCTTCCTTCTAGTAGTCAATAAAAAAAGAAAAATTACAGAGAAGAGTTGGCTCCTTCCTGTAAGCTAATGGAGGGAAACTGTGCTACCCAAAGCATTCCCTGGAAATGAGGATGTACCACCCTATGTGACACACCTCAGTTCTGAATCTGGGGCCTCCTGCCTCAATGCACTAGGTCCTGTCTGGAGGTTTAAATGGCTTGGTTTCTGGCCTCCAGTTATTTTCTAATGTATTGTGGATAGTGGATAGTGTGACCTCCCTTGAAGCTGGCATGCTACAGGTAAATGTAACACATCACCTAACACTGTTGAACATGAGAATATCAGCTCTTAATGTTAGTAGAGGCTCTAGCAGACCTCCAGGCTGCAACCACTTGCTTCCTAGCCCCAGCAGAGCATCCCTAAGGCATTCTTCCCTGAGGTTCTCCTTTGTCAGCTGTAAACTACCATCAAGGAGTTTCAGAATCTGCACCATCAGGACCTTCACAGGCATGCATACTAAAAACATTCCGCTTCCATGGCTGGAGTCTGGGCCTGTATAAGATGTAGGCCCAGCAAGGTGTGCAGCTGCTAAAACATCTAGGGAAGACAGGCCAATCTTCTTCTTATTTACCTTCCTCTTTCATCCAACCCACTTCCCTTATTATGCCTTAGTCTGTTTCTTCATAGGCATAATCACTCACAAACATTTTCTTGCCATATTCTTTTTTTTTTTTTTTTGGTTTGGTTTTTCTAGACAGGGTTTCTCAGTGTAACAGCCCTGGCTATCCTGGAACTCACTCTGTAGACCAGGCTGGCCTTGAACTCACAGAGATCCACCTGCCTCTGCCTCCCATGCGCTGGGATTAAAGGCGTGCGCCACCACATCCAGCGCCATATTCTTCATGCATTACACTTTAATTATGCTTTCATGCTCATTAGTCCTTTATCTTCAAGCTTCTGTGTTATGTTTTCCTTTTCTCACTCTGAGAGTAGTAAATTCATCCTAGGCAGTGAGAAATTTCAGAGTCCTAGAACATACCTAAAAGAAACTTAGCATTCTTCTCATCCTACCCATTGTAAGAATCCCATCTAAAATTTCCAGGATGGACAGTAAGCCTCTGCCCAACCCTTTTTCTGGGATAAAGAATTCATTTCATTGCAAAATAATTCATTCTAAATCTGGATTGTTTTAATTGTTCAAATGTTTCTGTATTCTTTTAATCTGGAAGCAGACTTTACCTGGTAACATTTTCCATAGTTCAGTAACAACATTTTGGGCCCTCTCTGACCACCACAGCCACTAGAGTAATGATCTGTGGGGGCAAGTAAGTAATTTGGTTCAACACCATACAATAGCTGGTGTTGGTTCAACTTTGGGACTCTCACCCCAAGTAGTTTATTTTTGGAATATTTTAGCACAGAACAATTGGGTGAACATTTTCCTGGTGATAGTGAACTCAGCCCCAGGTGCACACCAGCACCAAAGCTCAAGACGTGAATCCATCAAAACTCTTCACAAAGTACATGTGACACCTCCCATAAAGACGGAGTCTGTAGGTTGACTAGCTAATGATAAGGATCTGGGGGGACCGTGGGTGTGGTCTCACAGAGAGCACAAATGTCACCAGGTTGTTGACCATGTCCTCTCCCAGCCTTCTGGGCAGAAAACAGTTTATGCATTCCTCCCTTTGAAGGCACAACTCTGTGTGTTCAGCATTCCTGGTTCCCCGAGTGCTCATCTGTGAGCACAAGGACCCCTGTTTCACCACAGCAACCAGAGCCAGTATGTGTAGCCTACAGCATCAAGTGAGGACCCTGAGACAGAGACTGATGGTGATTCAGGGTTGCATGGTAACCAGTGGTGAACCCCAAGTCAAGCACTGCACACCCTCATGCACAAGGCCGTCCCAACCACTTCTTATGGGCGCAGACCACGCTCATGTAAGAATCCAGCTGGGAACTCTCACCTCATCAACTCTTAATCATGCACTCTGTTCCTTAACGTGTGTGAGGACGCATGGGTACTGGAGTTGTATCTGTCCCTTTCACATGAGTGTCTCTAGCACCTGGCACAGTGTGCCTACCCTGTGGTACCACTTGATCAGGGGTCACACAACTGAACATATGTGAGCTTTCAGCTCTTTTTGCTTAGGGTGTCAGATTCCCCATTAGTAAGCCTGAAATCTGCAAAAGCAACAGTCCCCTTCACTGTTCTGTAAGTAAAATTCTCGTTCAGATCATTTGCTTTTAGACGTTGAGCAGAAAGACAACTGAAGTTTTCAGTACCTGCTCGGCTTTGCCTCTGTGGTAGGTAGTTCACAGCCAGCACTGGGGCATCAGCTGACTCCCCTGCATCTAGGAAGCTTCCTACAGCTTTCTGTTCAGCCAGGAGCCTTTGCACACACTCCTTCCTGTTTCCACCTTGTGTTCTGAGGGATCGCACACACTTACACTGCTCTTCCTTTGAATTCCTTTAGAACCATCTCCCTGGTGTCACACAATGGTTAGGAAACGTCCTGTTCAATCTTCTGACACCTATGACTCACTGTCTTTCCATGTTTAATTTGCAGTTAAGTTTTTTTATTCCCTGCTTTCTATGTGGAGGTTGGAGTCCTTCCTGCAGGCAGTGTGCTCTTCTTTCCACTGTATCCTTCCCATTGACACATAAATAACTTCTCCTGGCTCTACTTTCCCACCTCTAGCTGTCCCTTTATCTCCAAACTCAAGAAACAAGCCTTCACTGTTCCACTCTCTTCTGAAGATTCCTCAGTTCCCTGAGTCTTTATCACAACTCTGCCTGTGGGCGTTGACAGTACTTTCTAACATGCTAATCCTGAGTCTCTGCTCTCCTTTTCTATTCAGCATCTATTCCTGTCACACCACATACTATATTTATTTCTACCATACATGTAAGCTCCATATGTCATTCGTTTTTTTTTTTCCTCTGCCTGCCACGAAGCAGAGGAACTGAAAACATTTTCTGAATCAACAGACCTACTACTGGTATCTTCTTGCCTTCTACTTCCTCTGTTTTGTAACCTGATTAAACATGCCCCTCTTGGGACCACATTTAATTTCTTGGTGCAGATCTTGTGAGAAGCTCCCTTTCTTGTGGTCGGTGGGTCCCGTGGTCTGTACGATCTTGGACTTCTCACAGCGCAGCCTGAGAAGATGAGGCTTTCCAATAGACTGATTTTTATCTGGTCAGGTCATGACTCTATTATTGTTTCCTTTGCTCAGAAGATATTTTAATTTCCTTAGCAAGACACTGGGATGTTTATTTTTCATGAAGGGAGACACTGTGACATTTTGAGAGCTCCTTAGAGAATCTCATCAAAGAGCTTATGTTGTCTCTACCACATACTGGATTCTTTGGGCTTATTTTTACATTTTATGAATGGCCACCAAGTTTTCAGGGTACCTCCCTGTCTCCTGTTTCCTCCTCCTGTCTACCCCCTACCCTGTGCTGTCTTCCCAGACCACGCTAGGACTTGTAAAAAGGCTTCTGGCCACATTCTGGCCTCCTTTCCTTGCTTGTGGCTGATCTCAGTGACCAGTGTTCCCATGGTTGCCCAGGGCACAGGGGTTAGGCTTGAATATAGCCAGATCTGAAATGTGCAGAAAGCTTAGAAGTGCAGCAATTGAAGCATGCCACCCAACCTTCTGGGCCTCTGTCTCCTCTTCCAGGTGGCACCAAGGATGCATGCTGCGTAGGGTTGGACACTAAAGGCCTATGTCCTACCTGGCATGGTGCTGCCAAGTGAAAAACAGCTGCTGCTTGGCTGCTAATGGGTTCCCCAGACTCGAGGCCATGGTGGACAGAGTCAGAACTTCAGGAGGGTAGTTATTCCTAATGCAAACAGCAGCTCCCTTCCCTGCTTCAGGGAGTCGATTTCTTCAGTAACTAGGAATCAGAAACTTTAAAGATGTGAGACAGAGGCTGGTAGTTTCTTCTAATGAGGAAACAGTGCAGCAGAATAGTGTCAAGTGGCCTTTGTTCCTAGTTTACAGGAAGTGATGTTTTCAGGCCTACTGAAAAGTCTTCTCAGAGGTGTCTGCAGTTTTTTATTTTAAATATTTATTAGATTGTGTTTAATTTGAGCTCTAAGAGTCTAGTTGATCAGGATCCTTGGGGAGCCTTTTAAGTGAGCTGGCTCCTCAACCCTCACCCAATTTAGTTGTTTTTCTCTCTGCAGCAGAATAGGAAGGGAGGAAGGGATCAAAGCTATCTGAACTGACACAGTAGACACCATATAGATTTTTATTCATTTGTCTTGAGGAAGTGACATTCTAAATTGACCAGAAAATAATTTCTTCACAAGGTTCCAGGCTCTGCTCCCACCAGCACTGGGTGCTGGGCTGGGGTGCTCTGAATCAGGTGACTGCTTGGAAGAAGAATTAGGACCACTGCTCATAATAGGGATAGAATTGACTGCCTGGACCACAACAGATGGGAAAAGATTCCCAAAGGTTTGGTGACTTGTGAGCTTAACAAGTTCAAAACAGGGTGAGGCACTGGAGAGGAACAGAATGGGGAAGGAGGAGCAGAATGGGGAGAGAGGAGCAGAATGAGGAGGAAGACAATAGGTAAGGCCATAGTTGGCAGACAGCCATAGATCTTACTCTAAAACCCTATAGGAGCCTTTTCCAATCTCTCCAAGGCCATGTTTGTATCCACACATCAAGCTACCTGATAGAGCGGCCACCCACCTGGTGCCTGCTGCCTGCATTTTAAGACTCTCAGAGGCAGATCGGGAATAGCCTGGGCAAGCTAAAATAAATTTTCTAGTCATTCCTGTGCACCTTGCTACTTGGGACCTAAAATAATATTGCTTGGAAATTATGGTTAATGCCCTGTCTGCATCAATCTGAGCTAAAGATTGTTTTATGTAAGATACATTGGGTGCTAAAAGATGAAAATAATATACTCTGAAAACTACTTATCTATCACCTTACCTGTCTTATTTTGAATATTTTTTTATCCCACAGTTGAGGCAGAATCCTTTGAGATGACAACAGGTTTTTCTACATAGGGTTTCTGTGTGCAGACCTGACTGTCCTAGAACTTGCTCTGTAGACCAGGCTGGCCTCAAACTCAGAAATCCACTGCCTCTGCCTACTGAGTGCTGGGATTAAAGGCATGTACCACCACTGCCCAGCTGAAAAAAAAGACATTTTTAACTGTTTCCAGAGGACTGGGTGTTCCAACAGCTAGAAGAATATGGAGAGTGTAGTTAGTGTTCATTGGGAAGTGAAGGCAACGTAGTCATTGTTTTACGAGAACCCAGTGTCTTGCCATATAACCTTCATTACATTTGTACCTTGTCTATCTATGTCTTAAGCACATTGCAGTGCTAATGGTTGCTAAGTTGTGGATGGTTTCTGTGTACTTGTGTGCTGATATACTGTGGTCTTTAACCAGAAGGACATGTCTCAAACATCATCCCAAACTGGTAAGTATTCCTATCCTCCAAATTTTCTATCTGATATCTTCATTGGGCCCTTACAATGTAAAAGGGTCTCCTTGATATTTATTGCACCAAATATTTATCGTCTTATCTCAGTGAGCATGTTAATGAGCACCTCTATATAGTAAGATGAAGACTTTGGTTGACATACATACATTTTGGGAGCATAGTAACAATGTGACATTGTCAGGTAGAGTAGCGTGTCCCAATTCTGATATCTGGGTCAAGCCCCTACCACTGGGGCATGGACCACTTCATAGTAACTTCAGACATTTAGTAACACCTGCTTTAGAAACACAGGCCCCTTGGCCAGTGGTTTAACTTACTTTTTTTTTTTAACTATATGATGATGCAAAATAGATACGCATACAATGCTCTTTGCACATGGAGTTTTGACCTCCCAAGGACTAGCAGAGTGCCATATAATACTTTCCTACGGTTCTGGGCAGTAAGAACAATCTACAGCTCAGAGTCTCCAGGTCACAGTGAGAAGCAGCTGAATGCTGCAGCACAGAGTAGCTAAGCAAGAAGGCTCAGTGTTACATTCCCCTTATGGTAGTTCAGGTTCTGCTGGGTTTATCAGGATGTTATCCTATTGTGAGACTAAGACCATCCATATTAAGAGAATGGACTTTAAAGCACTAGTAAGGCATCAGTACCTTTCTAGGATGCCGTATGTGTTTAGGAAGAAATATCATTATTAATAGGTAATTTTTTAAATTAATTATTTGCCATACAGCCTGATCACTGCTTCCCCTCCCTCCTCTCCTTCCAGTCCATCCCTCTCACCTCTCCTCTTTCCCATCCTCCCTTTCTCCTCAGAAAAAGCTCAGAAGAAAAGGAGGCCTCCCATGGATATCAACCCGCCTTGGCATATCAAGTTATAGTAGGGACCAGGCTCATCTTCTGTTTTTCCTAGACAAGGCAGCTCAGTTAGGGGAAAGGGATACAAAGGCAGAAAACAGAGTCAGAGACAGTTCCTGCTCCTGCTGTTAGGAGTCCCACATGAAGCCAGAGCTACACAACTGTTACATGTGCAGAGGGCCTACGTCAGTCCCATACATGTTTTCTGTTTGGCGGTTCAGTCTCTGTGGACCCCTATAGGCCCAAGTTAGTTGATTCTGTAGATCTTCTTGTAGTGTCCTTGATCTCTCTGGCTCCTTCAATCTTTCCTCCCCCTCTTCCACAGGATTCCCCAAGCTCTGCCTAAAGTTTGCCTATGGGTCTCTGCATCAGTTGCTGGGTGAAGTCTGTCTGATGACAATTATGCTAGCCTCCTATCTGCAAGTATAGCAGAATAGTTTTAATTGTGTCGGGGGGGGGGCTCACTCTCATGGCCTGTGTCTCAAGCTGGGCCAATCATTGGTCTTTAATTGGTAATTTTTAAAAAACATTTATACAGAAAGTACTTAATGTATTCATGAAAGACTGGCCCCGTTCACCCTAAAAAAAAAATGCTGCCTTATTTTGCCCCCTTCAAATTTAAATGTTTCATAAATTCTTACAACACAGATTTTAATATTTATTTCAGAGTAAATGTTATCTTTTACCCAAAGGCTGTGCCATAGAAATTAGAACATTTTTGCTGAATTATTTCCTTTATCTGTGTTGCTGCAGTAATCATTTTTGTTATGAGCCTTAGGGTATAAATCTGTACTGTAAAAGGAAAAAAAAATCAATGATATGCAAAATGTATATACATAAGATCAATGTTGGAGGGAAAACTGAACAAAATCTCCCAGAAACAAGCAGCCCTGAACCCTGGTCTATGCTCTCAGTATGCCATGAAGCAGCACTTTTCTTAAAAGGGGACCTACCCACCTCTTCAGAAACCCGGAACAGTCTAAGGCCATACCACCCTGAACGCCCTCGATCTCGTCTGATCTCAGAAGAAACCCGGAACAAAGCCTTAGTAGGAGCACTGGCATTTTTCTCCAGTTCCTGGAGAATTCACCAAGATGCTGTTGCTGGCAGCTATTCCTGGCCCCAGGTAATGGGGAAGGCAACTCACTCTCAGACCCACAGTAACTAAGGGACTGATCTGTTCCAGAGGGCAGAGGCCCGAACTTTAGTCATATACAGACTCACATGACGTTAGAGATGAAAGCAGAGCTACAGAAAGAGGACAAAACTCATCTACAAGTAGCATCATTATTTGATTTAGGATCCTGTGCTATTGCATGTTCATTAGGAATTCTGATAATCTTCCATTTTAGTTAAGTATTTTTGTTACTATATTTCCACAGGACATTTGGCACCAGGTACACATAGCAACAATTTCTGATCCATGGTAAAAGCTGAATAGAGGTTGGTGGTCTCACAAGCACTTATCCTGTGCTTAGACCAAGGAAGAATGCTGAACAGAAATGTGACTTGTTTGTTTCTGATTCTGCTTTTCCTTTGTTTGTCTACTTAAAGAAAAGCATGTTACGGTAATGATGACTCACTTCATGTGAAAATTAAGCCTTGACCAGGCTCTCTAAAGGACCTTGGACAAGGACAGAAGGAAAAGAACCCACTGAGCACTGAGATCCACCCTGCTTTTTTCCTCCTCCCTGCATCATGCTGGATTTCATTTTTAATAATGGCCCTATTTTTTTGCATTGGCCCATTTTGTTCACATAACTGTTTGCTTTGAAATTTGAAAACACATTTTCTTTACACCTCGAATAAAAAGTGGGGGCATGCAGGTGATCCGTTGGACAGAAACTGCAGGCAATCTAGTTTGAAAGAAGTACTACTAATAGTACCAACCCTAGCATATGACAATAATGGAACCATTTAAAAAAAATTACTGTGTGGTCGTAAAGCTTGAAACAGAATGATGGTGATTATCAGTGCCAAGTTGTAGACACAAGGCTCAACAGTTAATACGAGCTTTCGTTGAATGTGTGCGGGGCCTTGTCGTGCTCAGCCCTTGAGCCTTTACTTACAGAATTGGAGCAGCAGCCCGAGAGCTAGCCGACTCATGCTTAGCAGTATTGCCTTGAGAAACTCAGGGGCCTGTGCCTGAGCCACTTGCCCAAATTCCCACAGCGGCTAGTAACCAGGCCAGGCTGACTAACGAGTGCAGCTGGATTCTAGTCCGCATGTAACCTGTGAAGACAGGGGCTGCAATGCAATCGTAGGTGGTTCTCAGAAGCCGGGTGCAGACATCAAGTCAGACAGGCATGAAAGCCGTGTAGTGCTTTCTAGGATGAATTCCTTTGGAGTTAAAATGAAAGATGTACTCTTTTTCCCATGTTCCTCTGAGTTCTCCTTCCTAACCCAAATAGTATCTCAGACAGGACACATGGCCTTTGCAGTCTTTAAATAATTTAGAGTCCTCAGCTCAGTTTCAGGCAGAAAGGTCTTACCTTCCTATCACAGTGAAAACTCCACCATCACGTCCAGGTACCGTTACCTTCTGCTTCTCCCAGCTCTACCCTGAATGGTTCTAGAGCCTTTGGGGAAAAGGAGACTTGATCATAATTGTCCTCCCTTTCCCAGCTTGAGTTTCTGTCCCAGTTGTCATTAGGTACCACTTCTAACCCCCAGGGCAACCCCTATGGAGGCGTGTGATATGCACAAACGAGGATTTGTGTGTGAGGGAAGGTGACATGGTTTCTCTTGGCTCGTGCTACTTGGATCGGGTGTCCATGGTCATGGCACATTTCAGAGAGGTTCTGGCTTTCTGGATTGATTCAGCTAGTTCTCTGCACTGGCTAATGGGTGCTCAGTGGTTCCACATTCCTGGCTTAAGTCTCCCTGCAGGCTTTTGGTGGCCCAGTTGCACTCGCCTAGCTCACAGTGACCTTTCCTCTGGTGTTTGTGAAAAGTCGGCTGCTTCCTCTTGCAGTGTTCTGGTTTTAGAATCTAGCACTCTGAACTCAAACATTCTCATTGCAAGTTAATTCTCAGGCTTCTGAGTCCCAAAGGACCTGTGTCAGGCTCCCTGTGTGGGCCCTCTGTTGCACACCCTAGCTCTGAGCAGAGAGCTCCAAGACAGCTCTCCTATTACAGCTCTCCTGAGGGATTCTCCCCAGCCCTGCCTCCAATTCAAGAAGCTTGCCCTCTTTGCTTGCCTGATGTCATGGGAGAGCTTTGTGGGTAGCAAGCTGCCTCCAGACTAGCTCAGTTCAGAACACCACACAGAGGCAGCAGGAATAAGTTAGTGTAGTTGAAAATCCATTATTTCTGCTGCTTGGTACTGAAAGACCCGGGGGAGGGAAGTTCCTCACCCGACACTCAGGATATC
>CAJQZJ010034075.1:678174-717867 GCA_907164525.1 Lophiomys imhausi
CTCTACTGCCGACTTAGGGGGTCTTTTAATAATTTTCATTCCCTTCAGTACCAGAAGCCTGTAAGATTTCTGCAGTGTTGAGGAGTGAGGGAATATTTGCCTGTATGTAATGAGTTATCTTGGGGATAAGACCTACTCAAAACAGGAGATTCATTTATGTTTTGTGTATACTTTGTACCCACAGCCTGAAGGGAATTTCATGCAGTGCACCTGCTTGTTAACTTTAGCTAATCACATTTCAGGTGTGTATTTCCCACTAGTGACATCATGTCTCCACTTAAGAAATTTAAAGTATTAGGACATTTCAGGTTTTTAAACTAGGAACACTATGTTTACACTCCACGTGCAAGTAATTTCCCCACACTGACCAGAACCATTGGGTAGGTTTTATGGTACACCTTTCTGGCCTTTAGCTGACCATATATGCACCATCAGAGTAGATGTTCCATTCCTTGATCCATATTTATAAAAATATTGACACGTGAGCCTTGACCTCGCCAGCATCAATAGCCCCAACATTTGCTTTGCATCCTCTGATTGTATAAATCCATGTGTCAAAAACAGTCAGATGTGAGGGGTTGTATAAAACTAAAATGTAAGAAAGTGGATTGCCCATATTAGGAAAAATTACAATATGTAACTAAAGCAAATAGATGGAAATCTAAGGCCAGGGAACTTGGGGGTGGGTGTATGTTGTGTATATAGATGTCCCTGAGCCTATTTGTATATACTTGTGTGTGCGAGTTTGTATGTGCCTGTGTGTGGAGGCCAGTTATTGAGTTGACTAGGCTGGTTGACCTAGAAGCACTAGACACTCTCCTGCCCTCCTCAGTGCTGAGGTTATAGATGACACCAGAACCCTACTCCTTTGTTTTTACCAAAGTTCTAC
The DNA here is from genome assembly GCA_907164525.1 of Lophiomys imhausi. Lineage (NCBI taxonomy): Eukaryota > Metazoa > Chordata > Mammalia > Rodentia > Muridae > Lophiomys > Lophiomys imhausi. Next base: position 679,064 of record CAJQZJ010034075.1, read on the forward strand.
AGACCAAACCACCACATGTCCTTGTGCTTATGTGGCAGCCAGTTTTCTAAGTGAATTATCGCCACAGAGAATTACTTTGGTTGGAAGACTGACTATAGTCAACTAAAAATAATAGGCACCATTGTCATCTAAAAGAACTGACTGTCATCAAAAGATTCAACGTTACTAAGAAGAGTTTGAGATTTCAGGGAATATACAAAGTGATAGTGGTGTTGAAAGAAGGGGATTTTATTTTCCTTCAAATTTTCATGTAATTTTTCCATCTGGTTGGAAGTTTCCCTTCTGCCCAGTTTACAGTGAGCACACTAAGTCTTTCTGGATATGTCCACATCTTTCATTCCCTGTGTACATTTCCTTTTGTTCTTCATCTTCACATTTGTGTTCTTTTGTCTTTTCTTCCCCCACTGTCCACTCTCCCCTCTTCCTGCTCCTCCCTAGGGGGCCCAAGCATTCCTGCATCCCAGGCCAGCCTTGTACTTGCTGTGGAGCTTGAGCCTCCTTCCTCCACCTCCCAAGTGCTGGAATGACAAGCATGTGTCACCACACCCATCTTAAAAGTTATTGCCACAGTATAAAAATACATTTACACTAGGGAGGGAAAGAAAAAGGAAGATGTGAAAACATGGCTATTCAAGGAATACCTTGAAATAAATAAATGCTTTTCACAAGGAATAACGCTGTCTCCTAAGCCTTCTTACTGGAAGCTTGATTTCTTAGTACACTTTCAATGTAATTGTGATAACCTCACAATTTTGTGATATGTGTAGAGGGATAAGTTGTAAGCCTGTCCTGGAGAGGAGGACAACAAATGTGTGAATAAGCATTGCTGGTTCAGACGCTGCCGTGATGGTGTCTGGCAAGCCTGGCCTACAGAGGAAGAGGGTAGAGAGGGTTAATGTGCAGTGTGTGTGTTTCTCAGAAGTCAGCCAGGAATGCACAGCCTGTTCCATCTGCCTTGATGTTCCTTCCAGTGTGCATCATAAACACCTTTCAACACTGCCATCTTCTCATCCTAAATCTAACTGTAAAAGAAAGTGTCAGTGTACCCTTATAAATTCTATCAAAAACTCAGATATCTCTCTCCTTCACCCCTTTCTCTCCCTCTTTCCCTCCCCTCCCCTCCCTTACCATCCCCTCACCTCTCTATGTTTCCATAGGGGAGCTACTTTGGGATGCCCCTCACATACCAAAATCTGTGGATGCTCAAGTCCCTTATATAATATGGAAGAATTACTTGCCTAGAATTTACACTCATCCTCCTGTCAGATATGTCTAGCCTCTTGATATATGGCACAATATTATTGTCTACAAAGACTACACACTACACAAGAACTGCACAGTGGAGTTACACAAATATCAGAAACAACTCAATATGTTTTAACTAAATGTATCATTTTGTATTGAGCTACATAAATAGCTACCCTGAGATACATCCAGCCTGCTGGCCACAGATTGGGCATACTAAAGTCATCCCTTGATTATGTATACCTCTGTTATGTTTGGAATCACAGACACCCACACAGGATTGGGGTTTTGTTTGTTTGGATGGTTGGTTTTGTTTTTTGTTGTTGTTGTTTGTTTGGTTTTGTTTTGTTTTGTTTTGTTTTTTTTCGAGACTAGGTTTCTCTGTGTATCTCTGGCCATCCTGGACTCAGTTGTAGACCAGGCTAGCCTTGAACTCACAGAGGTCCACCTGCCTCTGCCTGCTGACTGCTGGGATTAAGAGTGTGAGCCACCATGTCTGGCAATTACAGACAGCTGTGAATTGCCATGTAGGTGCTGGAATTTGAACCCTGGTCCTTTGGAAGAGCAGCCAGTGCCCTTAACCGCTGAGCCACCTCTCCAGCCCCCAGAATTGGGTTTTTAACATGGGTTCCTCAGCTAGTAATGCTAGTTGGGGAAGGTGAAGGACCTTTAAGTTAGGCCCACCTAATAGAAGTAGGTCGCTATGAATAGACCTTTGAAGGCCATACCCATCTCCTGGGTCTAGCATCCTTTCTGCTTCTTGGTCCATTGCCTTGTGTACAGCCTTTGTAATATACTTCTGCCATCCCTTACGCCACTGTTCTACCATGCTTCCCCCCTCTATGATGGACTGAAAGCCTCAGGAACTGTGAGTCAAAAATAAACTTTTTTTTTCTCCCTTCAATTGTTTCTGTCAGATATTTTGTCACAGTGACAGAAAAGTAATACAGACAAATGGAGGGAAATAGTTACACCCTTTGGGAGAGACAAATATAAGGAAGATAGTTACACTGTGTCCTTTGAGGGAGTCAAATGGAAGTAAAATAGTTACACTGTATCTGTTCTGGAATGGTAACAGGGAGACAGAGCTGAACATTTGTTATACACAGCCTTGGTAGAACCAAATTCATGGAACAGGAGACCCATCAAGCAAAGAGGACCTGTGACAAGGATAGGAGAGACATCAAGCAGTGCACCTGCTTCAGCAGAGGGCTCAGCACAGAAAACATTCCAACTTTAGGGAACTTTCTGGAAGTTGAGGTGGGTATTTCCCATCGGCAGGTAGCTAAGTCTTTGGATATAGAATCAACAGATATGGAGAGCTAGATGTTTTATTATCCCCATATTCCAGATGAGAAGGCTGAGACATAGAAAGATGAAGGCTACCACTCAGCAGTTACTAAGAATTCAAGCCAGCACCACACTGGAAACTCTTGGACACCTGCAGCCGTGCTCCCTCTACTACAACTCTGCTTCTTCTGCAGTTGTACTTGATAAGAGAATGACACACAGAAATCAAAAGGAAGGAAAGGACATGACTGCTCCTAGGTATAGTGGAGGAGAAAGTTTATTATAGATGTGTGAGAGAGCATAGCCAGAGGCAGGGATGTCTGTGACAGTCCAGAGTAGACATGACCCTGAGCCATTTGGAAGAGGGGGAAGGGAAGGAAAGGGGGAGAGAGGGGTACCAAAGGCAGCAGCCACGAGGCCAAAGGTACAAAAGCGGTGGGTAACGAAAATGTCTGGATTTTATAGGGAAGAGCCTCTGGGAGAAGGGCAGCTCAGCCCCTGGGCTGGAGAGTGTGCCAGCCATACACTATAACAGGTAGGGACTGGAAAATGCTGGGAAACGTGGTAGCCAGGTCTGCCTTGATATGTTCAATAGGCACCTCAGTCATTTGTCCTGGGTTTCGAACCCAGCAATATGTTCTTAACCTATCCGCATACTGGCCAAGGCATTTAAAAACAAATGTGGCCATGTTACTATAGCTTCACGTCTCTTCCGTGTCCTCTCATTGCTATCTGTAAAGCCTAATGTGCTTCTGTCCCTCCCACTCTCTGTCTCCTGTCACTCTATTTGGCCATCGTGTCTTTGAAGCTTCGTGAACACGCCATGAGCTCTGTTTGTTGCTGCACTGATGACATTTCCACCACATTGTGGAATTAATCTTCATTAGATGTGCCTGACTCTTCCTCCATTGTCTGCAGCTTTTCTGCTTGTCATCTTACTCCTAACCGAGCAGTCAATAGGTGAGCATCGTTTGGTTGAGCGCAGTGTGCACTTCAGGGAGGACTCACACTTGTGACTGCTTTTTTCACACTGGAAAAGAACTCAGAAGGTCACTCTGTCACACAAAAGTGACATGACCGTTTTTAAATGAGGAAATTCCAGGATATAGATACAGGGAGTGCCCGTAGTCATGCTGGAATGCTCTGCTTAAAGTCGTAAGTTTAAAAATGAAAAAAGTTGGCGGGAAGGGAATTTGCCAGAGCCTACATGCAAACTAAAAGCAGACATGCTAGACCAGAGTGCAGTCACACTTGCACTGGATAGTGTGTGACCAGCTGTTGAAGAGCCTGAAAGAGTCACATCTACAATCTTCAATTCAGAAGCTCAGCAGCTGCTTTTGCCGGGTTCCCCCTTGAATTCACAGGACATTTCCAGCTCACCAGACCAATGAGTTTGCTTCTATACATAAGCAAATCAAGACTGAGCTGTTAGACAGACTTTGAGTGGAACTAGCCAGGCATGCTCTTGAAGGCATTGCTCCCCCCACCTCCCCACCCCCGCTTATGCCTGTAGCACCCAGGAGAGTGACCCACTTTCACACTTGGAAACCTCTGTGGGTGTGTTCAGTTCCCACAGCCTGTGCTCTCACTCTGGTGGCTTTCTTTCCTTCTTACAATATAGAGGGTGTTTCTCTTTTATTTACCAGAAGTACAGAGTGAAGGAGACGAAAAAACTCAACTGTGCAGACTTGGCTTACAGTGTCTCAAAGGACAGAATGTCATCCAGAATGCTGGATTTGCTCCTAAGCAACAGAGAGACATGTTCCTGGGCAGCCCTGAACTGGAGCTCCTTGTTCTGGCCAGGCACTCTCAACTCAGCAGCCTGGCTGCCTGCCGGGGAACAGAGACATGGCTTCCCTGGCTTACAGGAATGCTGACTTTAGTATGGTTTCAGATGACCCCTGTGCATGGAGGGTGCTTTCTGGCCCTAACCCCTCAAGATTCTAAATGTTTACTGATGCTGTACATCAGCTTGAGGGTCCAGGCAGGACTTTACCTAACTGACCCTTCGGCTGCTGGCAAAGTAGAAATTTGAAGGACCCAAAACACATGCTTTAAAAAAACAAACAAACAAAACTTGAGGTTGCTTTGCCCATTTCCTGTGACAGGTGAATTTGTGTTCTGTAGTATGCACATGAAACCAGACATGGGCCCCCTCTCCTCCCTTCTTGCTACTCTAAGGCAATACAATCTCGTGGATCTAGCAGAAAATGGAGAATTTGGGCTTTCATGAAAATCTCCTGAATCAGACTTAGCATTCTCGTGTCTTATTCTTGAGACTACTACAGAACCAGCCACCAGGAATTCCACTCCTTGACAACAGTGTCCTCCAGCAGGGTTAGCAGAGGTCTCCACCCAGACCTGAACCCCATCAGACATTGACTCCCTTGACCCATAGTAGCTTTGCCCTAATGTATCCAACTGTTTTGCTGTGTAACTCAACCATGTTCCTTTATCCTGGTCTTTTTATCCTTCAGGTAGCTCAAATCTTATTCCCTGGGGTAGAATAGAGACAGCGTGATCTTAAATGAAAATTCCACCCTTTGTCAGGTTTGTGTTCTGCATCCTTGGGCATTTGCCAGAAGTCTGAGAGTTTACCAGGGTCGAGGGTGTGGCCAGTGATGAAGAATGTGCTTCTGCATGCCCAAGCCTGGGATCCTGTCCCCACCAGCACAGGGGGAGAAAAAACAAAGCAAGACTATATAGTTACTTTTATTTATGGAACTCTATGAGACTGAGATCAAATTTTCCTCTCCCTGAAAAAACATAAAGTTCCCCAGTCCCAGCCCAGCAGTTTGCCTCACTGCTGTGACTAATCCCCAGGCACCCTAGAGACCACGTGCCAGTCAGGGTCTCGTGCACCACAGTGTTCCCTGAAGGACTCTATGGTTCCTCTGTCCATGACATTGAGATTCTGCTCCAGGGTACCTGCTGGGCCATCCATGATGGACTGGTGAATACTATCAAATTCTGACTATCTTTCCAGGCCTGACAACAGCTCCCCATGTAAAATAATGGAGCAGATGCTACAGATTAAGTGAGAGTAGCCTGTATCACCCACCACATCACCTCCAGGGGTTGGGTAGCACAGATAGCAGACATCATGTATGCCTATTATTATTCTAGGGCACCAAATGTTTCTGTAGCTTTTCCTGTTTCTTGGAGTCCTCTCATAAGACTTTCTGATTATTTGGGTTTTCTCCTATTACTATTTAAAAATTATTACAGAAATTTGAAATGGCCAAGAAGAAAGGGAAGAAGTGGAAATAGAAAGAAAAAGAAAAATGAAGTAAAAACAAATTACCATTGTTTTTAGCATAAGCCTTTCATGCTGGGTTTACAAATGTCTAGCAATTTATAGGAAGCCGAAAGAGCCTTGTCAAGGGTGCCAGTTGCAGAAGTAAAGAAAATAATAAGAAAGGAATAACAGAGAGTTTTCTGGGAAAGGCTCCTAGAAGATGCATTGGTGTTCCCCAGTCTTGTGAGTTCAGAATAATGATGTTTATTTAGAGTTGCAGAAGAGACCAAAGCCTGCTTTCACAGGTAGTGAGACTTGCAGGAAAGCTGGGCCATGGTGACAACATGGTGTGCCTTTGATCACAGTAGAGTGAAACTGGAAGAGATGACAGCAAAGAAAGCACAGGCCAGCAACAATGTTTGTGCCAGTGGTTGTTGCCTGATCAACACGTCCCTTCCTCAGAGAAAAGTTCCTGCTATGAACAGTACAGGCAAGAGGCATAGAAAGTTAAGGCACTCATCAATGAGTACCTGTCGTGGCTCCTGGAGCCACATGGTTTTTAGAGCAGGCATGGATTATAGGAATTTTATTCAACTAACTCATGCCCATAAAAGGGCACTCATCTGCTGCTCCGTGGTCCATCTTTGGGTGCCTTGAAAGGTTACTTTGATCCTCAGGCATAGATCTAAGGCCTACTCCTCACTCTTACCTAACCTGACATTTTTTTCCGACATAGAGGCATTTTGGAAGCTTTGAAAGTAATCAGTGGTGGTGGTACTATAGAGAAGACCCCTTTCTTGTTCATCACAGATGACCACAAAAAAAAAAGACCTAAGGAAAATATTTGATCTTAGGTTTACATTACACTAGAGCCTTCAAATTAAAAGGTCAAAGATCTAAGGTGAACTATCTGTTTTTATGATGTACAGGGAGCCCATTAAAAAGTATGATTGAAATAAAGGGGTGTGTCCTAATGGCAACAGCATGATGGAAGTACAAGGCCTCTCGAAGTTATACTCCTTCCTCCCAGCTACCCTTTCTGAAATGAGGTCTTATGACCTATAGTCAAGCAGGGTAGATCAGAGAATTTTATTGTGGCCAATTTGTGTTCAGAAAGATCTCTAGAGGAGTTAGACATTTGAAATTTTATGACAACTTCAGGGAAAGTGGGTTGTGGGTTCTATCCACTGCTCTTTAGAGAGGGGAGGAGCTCTGGCTTTTATGGGTAAGGGGGTAAAAGTTAGAGAGAAGGAAGTCATAGAGAAAAGTATTTCTAAGGCATAGAGAAAAGTATTTCTAAGGCCCACAGTGACATCCTTCTCAGACAGTCTGTCTGGGTGCATTACTCTCTCTATAGGTAACATACCCTACCTGTAATCAATGAGGTTGCCTTCCAGCCCAGGCTTGCTGGTTGCTATGTGGACCACTCACTGGAGCAAGATGCTGCTTTTTCTCCAAGACAGCCCCTGTCTCCTGCCCAGTGAGATGGACCCTAAGTAGCAGATTTGCCACCATAAAGATTCAAGGGATCGAGTCTCCTTCCAGAAGTTCTTTCAAATTGAATTCAAAGAAAGAATCTCTTTAATTTTCATCTTAAAATAGGAGGTGGTCTATTGTGTTTTGTTTTATCTTTTAACCAAATTGAGGCATCAAAATAGAACTGCACAATTAAAGGAAATCATTATGTAGCCATCGCTTTGGGGTTTCTCAAATATTGCATAGGAACACATTTTTATTAAAACAAATCCCTTTGCAGATTAGCAAAATTGGCTCCAATAAAGTAGGATGGATTTTATTTAGAGATGAAGTGTTTGAGAACATTATCAAGAGAAATACCAGTTATTTCCTCCCTGTCTTCAGTATCTCACATGAGAGAAAAAACTTACAGTAATATCACCTAATATATTGGGCACATTTGTAACTCGACATGTTAGTTGGATGTATCACTCTTAATATTCCTAATTATAATGAGAATGCCGATGAGGTCATTCTCTGACTGCTTGGAATGCAGATGGTTGGTAAGTAGGCTCTCCTACTAGCAAAAGGAAACAGGATGTTTCACACTTGTCAAATATGAGAAAGTATGGAGCATTTTATAATTAACTTATCCACTCATATGGTCCCCCCTCCAAGTATTTGTATAATAGTCATTTTTAACTAAAAAGTAAATTTTAATGAGGTAAACTTCACGAGTTATTAGTTTCTAGGACAGTGCTTTAAAGCATACTGCTTGCTGAAAGTCAGAAAACTGAAGCAGGTAGCATTTCTTACAACCTTTTTTGTTTTGTGTCTTGCCATTTCCGTTTCTCGCCACCTCTCTAGTTTTTGAATCATAAAGAAATGATTGTTTCAAGTTTTGCTGACAGATCGGTCAAGACGGTAACAAGTTTTACTTCACTGCAAAAGGGGATGCAGCAGCCCCAAATCGCCCACGATGCTGCTAAAGCAGATGGAGGTCTTGGGAAGCCCCTAGCATTTAATAAGCTACAGAACGGAACAGAGCTTGACTGAACCCTCCGTTCTCCATTCACGAGTATTTCCTGGGTCTCACTCTTAGTGATGCCAGCCAGGCGTGTTTAGGAGGCGGTTCTCGCCAATGGGGAGGCAGCTGGAAGAGTTCCGTGGGAAGCCTCAGCCCCTTTCTTTCTGGCAAACGCCCACATCTGGCTGCTGCCGGAGGCGGCGCAGGCTCCAGGAGAGGTTCCAGTTGCCCTCCTTGCTCGGTTAGCCGGGAATTGCTTGTTGCAGGCATCGCTGACCTTCGGGGGTCTCTCGGCGGGCTTGGGTGCCACGGAGTTGGGAGCACTGCGGGGTTCCTCTGTTGTTACAGCTGTGATGTCACCCGCCCCTCCTAACCCGCGGTTGGTTGTTTTGTGTTTCAGCTCTGCCTGCAGTTGAGCACAAAGACCTGAAGGAGACTCCCACAGGCTTCAGGGAGAAGAAAAGAGGCAGCCAAGCCTATTAAAAGGAACTTGTGGCTTGTGGCCTTTTTGTGCAGGGGCCGCCTGGAAGGGGAGAAAAGTGCACTGAAGTCACAGTGGCGGTTAATGAGCTGTGAGATGAGGCGCAGCCGCGGCTGACACTACTTCCAAGATCCTCCGTCTGCCCTTTGTGCTTCATGTACATGTGTCTGTTCAGGCCGTCCAGAGGCGCCCAGAAGAGCATCCACCACGGCTGCCGGGGAAAGACCGCCCACCATGCCCACGGAGACGCTGCAGACAGGTAGCATGGTGAAGCCGGTCAGCCCCGCGGGCACCTTCACCTCTGCTGTGCCCCTTCGCATCCTGAACAAAGGACCGGACTACTTCCGCAGACAGGCAGAGCCCAACCCCAAAAGACTCAGTGCGGTGGAGCGGCTGGAGGCTGACAAGGCTAAGTATGTCAAGAGCCAGGAGGTGATCAATGCCAAGCAGGAGCCAGTGAAGCCCGCCGTGTTGGCCAAGCCTCCCGTGTGTCCCGGAGCCAAGCGCGCACTAGGCAGCCCCACTCTCAAGGTGTTCGGCAACCATGCCAAGACCGAGAGTGGCGTGCAGCGCGAGACCCTCAAGCTCGAGATCCTCAAGAACATCATCAACAGCTCCGAGGGCTCCAGCTCTGGCTCTGGCCACAAGCACAGCTCCCGAAACTGGCCGCCTCACAGGGACGCCACTGACCTGCACCGGCATTCCTTCGCGGAGTCACTGAAGGTGTACCCTACACCTGGCCGTGGCAGCCCACAGGAGACCAGCTCCCACGTGAGCAGGAGGTTGCTGGAGCAGTCTGCGGAGTCCTTCCTCCACGTCTCACACAGCTCCTCGGACATCCGCAAAGTGACCAGTGTGAAGCCCCTTAAAGCCATTCCTTGCAGCAGTTCTGCCCCACCCCTGCCTCCCAAGCCCAAGGTGGCTGCCATGAGGTCCCCCGAGGCTGACCAGGTGGAACCAGCCTGTGGGGTGAGCCGGAGACCCTCCCTCCAGCGGTCCAAGTCAGACTTGAGTGACAGGTATTTTCGAGTAGATGCAGACGTGGAAAGGTTCTTCAACTACTGCGGACTCGACCCAGAAGAGCTGGAAAACCTTGGCATGGAGAACTTTGCAAGGGCTAATTCTGACATCATATCCCTCAACTTCCGCAGCGCAAGCATGATCAGCTCAGACTGTGAACAGTCTCAGGACAGTAACAGTGACCTTAGAAATGATGACAGTGCCAATGACCGGGTGCCATATGGCATTTCTGCCATTGAAAGAAATGCTAGAATCATCAAATGGCTATATAGCATCAAACAAGCTAGAGAGTCGCAGAAGGTGTCCCACGTGTAAGAGGCACCATGGTGGGAAGGAGGGTGGGGTGGGTCTGTCTGTGCATACACAGTTGTGAAGGTTGTGAGGTCTCCTTGAAGTGTTGTGAGCTTCTCCACTCTTTTTGTTGCTTGTTGTGCAATGTTCTCAAGTTGCATGCCTGTCAACATGGCAACTGGCCTGGCTTCCTTCTTACATCTCTGCAGAGCCTTGCTGAATACTCATCTGCCAACAGTTTCTGGCCAGAATCTGATTAGAGCTTTGCTCTTAAGCAAAACTGTTTACAGGGAAAAGAAATGGTTTTCGATTTCTTCGATATTTATGTGGTTTTTGTGTTTTTATACCCTGCGCTATTGTGTCTTAATTAAAAATTTTACCAACTGGCTTTTAAGTTGAGAGAAGAATCTTTTTGAAACAAAAGCCACTTTGCCTACATGGGAGACCATAACCCAGGGAAAACGTATGGGACTTGCTACCACACTCAGAATGACTGACAGAGATATACAGCCAGGCTGGGGTTTATGTGGAATCAAGCTGTGGGCCTTGCCCTTGTGGTCCACATGTTGGCATTCTCATGCCACTTAGTGGAGCATCATGGAACAGTGCTGCCCTGTGTCCAATTCAGTGTATATGTTGGTATTTTTGTAGTACTGACCCCAGGAAAGACAATCAGATAAAAGCCAGAATAAGTAAATGTAGGGGATTCAATATTGAGAGGAGGGTAGGGAGACTGCTGATGCTGTTCCAGGTGGGATAGTTCAGAGCTATCTAGTATTAACCTGACAGGAAGTACCACTTCAAAGCTAATTAAAGCTGATACTGAATGCTTTAAAAATATATTTTGTGGGATTTTGTTGTTTTTGTTGCGCGTTGGCCAAGAACTGCTCACTGGTGTTGTTCTCTTCCTTGCCCCCTTTGTCATTGTTCTGTTTGGGGCACATGAGTTGGGCTTCTGCAGGTTTGCACTGGCTGAAGACATGAAGGGAAGTGAGGATGTCCCCCGTGTCACTCTCGTCTCCCGTGCTGCAGTGGGTCCATGTGGTAGCAGATTCACACCACAGCAGTGCGATTCTGTTATCTTCCTTATACTCTTCTCTCAGGCTGTGGGTGTTCCTTACAGCTCTTGAAAGCCGTGGAAACACTGTAGCTTTTCACCTTGTTGTCTCTTCCCTAATGACCTGCCTTCCTGTTCTCAGCAGAACCATCTTGGCCACCATCTGGTACTAAGAGCCTTTGAAGGGTGTGAATGCTGTAAGACTTTGTACATACTACTTCAGTTGTTCTGGAATCGAGGAAGAAAAGTTATGCTAATAAATAGCTCTGGTATAGGCTCTGTCTGTGGTGATTTCTTTCTCCCTACTTTCTCTTGTTCATAAAAAGTTAACTTAGGGCTATGGGCCAGAAGCACATTTTTTTTTTTAAATAGCCCTCAAGAAACTTCATTTTATTAAACTATTCTCACCCCATCTCAATGATTGTGAGCAACACTGTTCTGAACTGTAGTTGCTTCACTGCACTCTTGCGAGGATAGTTACTGCAAGGTCCCTAAAATATGCTGCCTCTTCACTTCACACTTCTTTTATCTTTGGTTTTCCTTAAACATCAGGATTTTACACACTTCTTCAGTTGAAATATCCAACTTTTTACTGCAGAGGCACCTTTGAAAGGGCTGGCCCTGTTATCATTTGTTCAGGCTCAACACCACTCTGTGCGGCCATGTATTTACCCACTTATTCCCCATTCTAGGTGGCAGACACTAGACAACCATGGTCAACAGCCTCAGCCTCAAAGGCTTTGTCTTTCCGAGCTTTGTAAGAAAGGTACCACTCCTTAGGGGCTGCGTCCTTTCTCTTGTTGCTTGAACATTGAGTGTTCAATGAATATTTACTGAATCAAGGTATTTGAAGAAAGTGTCTTCTAAGGTTAAGCTTATACTTAATATGCAAATATAGGGAAGCATTATAAAAGTGTAACTTTCAAAAACAATAATGATTGTCAAACTATTTTATTGAAAAATATTTTTCTTCTGAAAAGAAAATTTGGTTCTTTGATTCTTCCTACTTACTGGTTTTGAAGTCTTCCTGCAACTCTCTCTGATGTTTCCTGCAGCTAGAACCCTGCTTTCTAAGAAACTTTCTTTTTTGATTGCCCCTGCAGATGGTAGTGATACTTATTCAGATTAATAAATAAGGAATTTCTAATATTTCTAAACAAAAAAAGGTTTGTTTAGTCACCACTTATATAGAAATGTGACTTTTTAAGACTTAGATGCCTTGGCATGTTATTTGCCTAAGGAAGCCATGTCTGGCGAGATGAGCATTTCCGGGACAGGTGTACACCACCCCTTATGCTCGTTCAGTTGAAGATTGCGCTTGCCGTTTCTGCCTATCGTCTCTAATAATCAGTTGTCTCCTGACCTCATTTGTACAATGGACAACATGGGGCTTCTGTTCTTGTGGAAGGTGAGTGCTCATTTCTGTAGAACTGTCTGTAAAAGACTGTTTCAGTTGCTTGATATGAAATCCTAACACCCTCCTTTTCTAATTGTGAAGGACTTCACAAAGTGTGCCTTCTTCCCACTCCTGGAAGTTTCAGGTGGGCACTCATGAATATAAGGTGACTACATTCAACAGTCCTGAAACAAACAGGTTTTTTTTCTGAAAACCACAAGATCTTACAAACAGTTCTTTCATATACATTACTGTGCTGTTGTGTAGATCAGGCATTTGCAGTCTCATCTGAAGTATTGCTTTTAAAACTTTTTGAATGAGAGTCTTCTCTCAGCCAGCCCCAGTCACCCCACTGTCACTCCTCTGTATATCGAACACCCTCTTGATGGTTAGATGGTTAAATGGAGTGGATTGTTGAGAGGATAAATCCTAACTTTTTTTTTTTGACACTGGTTTTTCTGTATATCCTTGGCTGTCCTGGACTTGCTTTGTAGACCAGGTTGGCCACATCACAGAGATCCACCTGCTTCTGCCTCTGGAGTGCTGGGATTAAATGCATGTGCCACCATGCCTGGCAAATCCTAACTTCTTTTTTTTTAATTTATCCATTTCTTCAAGTTTCATCTCAATTATAGTCCCTTCTCACCCCCTCCTCCCTGTCCCACATTCTTACCCTCTTCCCCCTCACCCTCCTATCTGCTTTTTTTTTAATTTAAGGTATATCTTTTCCCCCAACAACTCCCCCTTTTAGTTCAATAAAAGACTCCTTTTCTTGTATCAATAAATGCAATACAAAACAATAAGAGCAATTAGGCAACAGTTATGAAAATTATAAGGTATAACATATATTCCCAATGTCCAGTCCATACTTATTTGGCAACTGACATTAATATTCTATTATCTATCCATCTCGATGAGTTTAAAGTTCTATACCTAACTCAGTTTCCATCCTAACTTGCATTACCAACTTTGAAACATCTTTTTAGACCTAGAACACTATTTTAATTCCTAAACAGCTTAAAATTTAACTGTGAGACTATAACCATCTAGTCTTCAATCACATCAGAGACCTGAAAAGGATAAATATATCTGATTATACAGGAAGTGCAGAGCCAACAGCTTCCAAAACTAAGAAATGACAGACAACTGGCTGCCTGGACAGTCCCCAATTTCTCTCCATACATTAGAGCATCTATCTTCAGCCTCTTGGCCCACTGTCTCTGACAGACAGGAATTATGAAGGACTTGCCTATTCTGTCTTGGCAGAGTTAGGCTGTCGACTTACCTGCTTCCCAGTTTTGTCCTTTTCAGACAACATTCTGTCTACAATTATAGGTGGTCTTCAAAAAGCTCAAGAAATCTGTAGAATATAGCATTCAAAGATATTTTCTTAAGATTTTTTTTTTGTTATGGAGACATGTTAGCTCCTGACAGCACCCCTATTCTACTCCAAGTAGATGATGAGCACTGAAGAATCTTCATTTGGAGAGGGTTGCATTAGTGGCAACCTTGTCACTGGACAAGAAAAATCTCTTGCTTCAACTGTAGACAAAATCCTGACTTCTTACCACAGAGAATGTTGGACAGCAACCTCTCAGACTTAAGACACATCCAGGCCTCCATGATCCTACAAAATACAAAATAGTTACCACTGGGAACATTTGCTACTGCCTTGATGATACATTGTATAATGAATCACCCCAGGACTCAGTAACTTCAAACAGTAAGTGTTGGTTATCTCAGTGTCTGTGCATCAAGAACCCTGGACCCAGATATATATTTAGATGATTTATTAGAATGACTTACAGGCTATGCTCCAGCGGGTTCAACAATGCCTGTCTACTAACAGAAAGTCCAAGAATCCAGTAGTTGTTCAGTCCATAAGACTGGATGTCTCTGCTAGCCTTCATTATATATCAGGATCCAGAAGAAGTAGACTCTAATACTAGTGAAAGAATGGACTTGCTAGCAAGACCAAACAGGCAAAGAGAGAGCAAGCTTCTTTCTTCCATGTTCTTTATGTAGGCTGCTAGCAGAAGATGTGTCCCAGCTGCCAGATTAAGGGTGGGTCTGCCCACCTCAAAAGATATGGATTAAAGGTCCATCTTCCCAACCCAAAGATCCAGATTAGAAGTGGATCTTCCCACTTCAACTGACTTAATTAAGGAAAACAAACAAACATAACCCTTTCACTTGTGCCCAGCCATTTGGGTTTTAGCTAATTCCAGGTGCAGTCAAGTTGACCACCAAGCATAGCCATCACACCTCCCTAGGTTTGCCTGAGAGTCTGTTTGATGGGACATCGGTCTTCTGCAATGGGATACTAAAGAGTGAATCAAGAAGATAGATCTGCCCTGAGTCCTACACCTCTGCCACAATCAGGGCATTATAAAAATGTGAATTCCTAAATACAATCCACATAGGGAAGAGAGTGAAGATGTGTTTTATGAATGAGGGTTTTGGGTTTGGGTTTTTTATTTTGTTTTGCTTTAATTTGATGGTGCTAGGAATTGAGCTAGAAATTGGATGCCTAACCTTGCTCATGCTCAACAAAAGCTCTATCACTGAGCTGTGCCCCCTGCAAAGCCCCATGCTAATGGAGGAAAGTCAAAGAACTTGTGGCCATAATTTTAAACCATGTGCTGTTGAGCTTCAGTAGTTCGTCATTTTGTGAGGAATTTTCCCTCTCCCCTTAGATACTCATGCTTTCTAGACAACACTACATTCAGTAACATTTTGTTAGTCTCTAGACAATCTTACCCTGCCAGCTTGTGATTTTTGTCATAACCACAAATCCAGCCTGTGCAGGCCCAAATGGTGCCCTTATTAAATTATATCTTTCTGATAACTATAGTCCTTGTGAGAGAGAAAAGAAACTGGGCCTAATAAGCACAGAAATCTTGAATGACAGCCCTAGGTTTCACAGTGTGTAACACAGCAGCCCAGGGTTTACAATAGATGCTTAATAACTCTTTTCTAATAGGAATTTTTGGCAGCAGCAGTGGGCAAGGCATGGTGATGTTTATCTTTATTTTGAGGATCCCTTATCAAAAATGGTTGGGATCAGAGTATTTAGAATTTTTGAGCCTTTTAGATTTTGGGATATTTGCATAGACTTTATGCAATGATCATAATGTAAAACCCTGAAATCTTAAATGCCCCAAAATAGGAAACTTTGAGTGTCAAGTTGGCCTCAAATTTCAGAGCATTTCTGATTTTGAAATAGTTGTGTTCTGCGTGCATCATGTTTAACTCTGAGCCTAAACTATAAACCCTGCCTCAGAGCTACCCAAGTGTAAGTTTCTACCCCTACTTTAGAGGTGAAGAATGTCAGCTGTATGGATATGAAGGTCCTCAACAAGATCCCATGGGAAGGAAGTGCTGGACAGACTTGAACTCAACACTGCAATCCAGTACCACTTCTCTTTGAGTCTTGCTCATAACCAGGGAAGACAGAGCAAGAATTTGCACTTAAAACAGAAGGGACCTTCAACTCATTTGACCATTGAATCTGCTGCTAGGAAGTGAGACATATTGAACATGCTTCAGATTTCAGCAATTCCACCCTCACCTAAATGGGAGCCCATAAATTCAGAAAAAGACTTCAGCTGCTCCAACATGAGTAGCATACAATGAGACAAGGCTTCTGGGAAAGCACTTTTTTCCTGCAGTATTCTTCAGCAGCATCCTGTCTTTTTTGGATCAAGGATGTTTTGAAGGCTAAATAGCAGAGACAAATAGCCACAAATCTATAGTCAGGAAACACATTTGGACTGTTTGAAGAATCAGCATCTCTCTGCTCTCCTAACCTTGACAGTGTGCATGCTGTTCTGGCCAGCAGATACACTGGGAAAGATTAAAAAGGTTGAGTGTCCTATCTAAAGGTAAATGGGCTCTTAACTCAGAAAAGAAGACTGACTTCACTAGCATTTGGAAAATGTTAAACCTAACTCATCCACTTATCATTTCAGGAAATGGCTGTGAGGTCTGTCATTGCTACAGGGATTCCTGGTTAGGACACATACTAAACTGTAAGGACCCCTACCTTGTGGTTAAATATGTGTCAATGCCCATGTTGCCTTCATAAGTATTCACTCCCTTGCTTTATCCAAAACCCAGCAGGAGGAAATGCCAGGGGGAGATGGGCTCAGTCTTTGCATCCCCTCCCTCCACTCTCTGAGACCTCCATTCCCTCATCTGTGAAAAGGGCAGGGTCACCTGATGCCTGTGTTTCTTGACAGTATGTGGTTTCAAGCACTAAAATACAAAGAATATGAAAATTCTGTTTTTTTTTTTACTTTTTTGGTGAATACGGGACATATGAGGCCCAATGGAAATCAGACACTGCACTGAATGGCATTTTGTGCACTAGCTGCCATCAAGTGTTGGTTGGAAAAGGAATTCTTCCTGAATGGAAGTGACTCCCCCCCAAAAAAAGACTCATTAGCCTTCCTGGTTGACAGAAGCTGACAGATGGGATGCAGCCAAGCACACACCAACTCACAGTGCTTTAGGGATGAAAATGAGTCTTTCACTAGCTGAACACTGATAGTCTTGAAACAACTATCAGTGTTTTGAATGCTGTGCTAAGATAAGCCCTCAGTCACGTTATCTCATTCTCAAAAACTTTAGGATTACATAAGAACCCACCTTGCCAACAGTGTACCTGAGAATTAAGCTTTTTTCTCATAGGCACATATTCAATAATTAGGAAAAAGAAGCAAACCAAGGCTAATAAAACATCTTAAGACTCATTTGTATATGTAAAAGTGAATCTTGGAGTCTAGTCTGGCAGAAAACAGTTTTGATCCTCCACAGTAAGTTACATTGCAGAATTTTCTCAGGCATGAAAAACTGTGGTGTGTACTGACTTGTGACTCTTCCTTATAATGAGTAGTTTACAAAAATTCATTGTGTTTAATCACATGAGGACTGAAGCTTCTGTGTGCCTCTGGGAAGGCCGTGAGTGATTGATTGTCTTCCAGCTTGGTACAGAGAAATACAGTAAGGAACTCAAAGTGGCTTATGGAGCTGGCAGGCTGGTGAGTGGGGCTAAAATAGAAGAAACTCGTGGTCTGACCTCACCAAGGAGACAGGATGGGGCACCACCAGGCCTCACTATTCCATCATGTAGAAATAGCAGCAGTTTGTGAGCAGTTCTGCCCCAGGTGGTCCTTGATATACAGTTTTTCAACCTTCCAATAATGAGACCTCAGTAACCTAAAAATCTAGTAGAAGTCCTTTGAATTTTGGTCTTCCCCAAGGCTAGTGGCAGGCTGCTTCCCTGCCCTCTCGAGATTCTGGGCATTGGCAGTTCGGCCCTGCAGTTCAGTGGGTTACTAAGGAAGGATTGTTGGTAGGTTGGTATATGACATATGATTTTAGCATATTTTCAACTTGTCATATTTCAACAGTGTAATTCATAGCATGTCTAGAGTGTCTGTATTTCTGCCCAGTGTTTCTTGTCTCTCAAAAACTATGCATCAGCTGCTTTGATTCAAAAATTTTTTCCGTTAGGATAAGTTAACTGTTTATTTTCTAATCCTAGTTGTCATAAAACAGATAAAGAAAATATTCTAAGAAACTTGGAGAAATTTTGAAGTTACTAATTATATTTTAACTGTTGCTTCTGTAAATACTTTATCTGTAGATGCCTAGTGGTCCTCAGGAGTCATTTCCAGGCCGGGTTTCTCTGTCTGCAAGACTCCAGGCATCTCCTGCCTACTGTAACCCCATTTTACTCTCTACCAATAGCTGCTGCCACAACATGACTCTGCCTCAACTTCCCAATGGCCCACTCCCAGATGATAGTCACTGTTTCTCACCATGGTGTGACCCATGCCTAGGAGACCACCTGGCATGTGTTGGAGGTAGATGTGAGGTAAATGGTTGTGAGAGAAAGAGAATCTGGAATTCCTCTAGGATTCCTAATCTGGGAGAAAGATGGGTTTATGGAATGGCTTCCACAATGAGCTACTCGATGTTAACCATTGAAGATCTCCCAGCAAATTTTCAACAGCTCTGACTTGTAAGCCTCCCATTTACCTTTCACTGCATGCACACTGACCTAGCCACAAGTTCACCCTGTGTTCTCTGGAATTATTCTGAGGACTGAGGAGAGAGCAGCAAGTCACCTTCAAATGCCATTGTTCCCTTCATGGCCATTGGTGGCTTGCAGTTGATAACATCTGGAAGCTCTACTGCAAGAAGCAGAAGAGAAGGAGAAGTCACCACACCACCCTCCTAAAGTGCATGGGCTTGCATGCTTTGCCTTCTCAAGGCTAAATGAATTGCAGATTTCCATGGATTGATAGGCTCACATAATTGCTTCTAGTGCTTTGTTCTTTTAGATAATAGATGGATTATAGCAGCCAGGTGAGCTACTTGTTTGAGTATATCCCAAGCCAGGGCTGGTAGATGTCCTGATCCTTGCAAGTTCCAGTGGGTCACTAGAGCTACTGAGCATTTTAGTTTGGAGGAAAATGCTGAAACACACTCTTTGGTAACCTCCTAGGCCTGTTGCTGTTTCACTGAAAGCTTTTATTTTCTCCTAGGGAGCTGACAGCTGCACGTGGCCTGGAAGTGTATGGCTCCTGTCTGTGTCTGGGAGGGGGTTGGGAGGCACTGCTCTGCTTGCTCTGGACAAAGGCCCAATGTGTCTTGCCCAATGTTTCAGATTTCTCAGGGCAGCTTGGTGCTCAGGCATCTGCTGTAGTACATGGGCCGGCTCCCCTGGAGACCCTTGCTCTAGTTTTATGGGCTGCTTCCATCTGTTGAGAATTCTTGGGTGTGAAGAATCTGTGAATTGAGATCTGGATCGTGTTTCACATTCTCAATTGTTTGCCACGTTTAACATACCACCCAATGCCTGTTAAAGCCAATTTAATAACTGGCATGGGTTTTTTATATTTTCTGCCCTTAAATGACGATGCATTCATATGCATGCACATGTTGGATTCTTCAGGAATTTGCTTCAGACAAATGTGCTTCAGGTCATATTACACTATAGGCTTGTTTCAAAAATCATAAAGTGCCAATCAGTCTTGTAGAACTGTTAACACAGATTTGGCTTTTTTTTTTTTTTTTGGTGGGAATTTTATTCTTCGATAAAGATATAGAGGAGATGAAGTAAAATATGAAAGGCAGACAATGTACAGGTTAGCTGATGACAATAGGTTCTTAGGAAAACAGGATAAAACAGGAAAGATGGGAGTCAGACTTAATCAGGGCATCACTAAGTGAAGTGAAGTGAAGTGAAGACAAGTGTCTCTTTCATACATCTAGAAGAGCCATTCAGGCTCTGACCACTTTCAGTAAGCCATGGTGGGGGGGGGGGGGCAGGATGAGGGCTGAACTGACCAAACCCACTGGCTGTTTAAGAACGAATGTCTATGTGAAAGCAAGTCACTGTTCCACAATCAAATGTTATTAAGGTGGAAATCTGAGTGAAAAGCATATTCTCTGGGTTTTCGTTGGGGAATTTAGTGTGTAAGAGTCTCCACTTCTTTCTGTCTGAACCTTTTTGGAGAACCTTGGTAATCCAGCTCTCCTTGAACCATAGAAATTGAGGGACTGGGGAGCAAGTAGAAATGGGACCAACCCAGGGTCATACCCTGTTACTAGCAAAGCGCCAAGACCAACCTAATCAAGCCCACCCCTTTGAATCAAAAAAGAGAAGAGAGTTAAAGAGAATTGTCATGTGTTCTCATCATTCAGTTCATCCTACTATTAGTAGCTAATAGCACTATTATTATCTTTTATATTTGTTAAAAATAATACTTTTTGTTATTTATTATATTTGTTTAATTAATACCACATAGTTAATGGAAAATAAGTAATATGGGACAATTTCAAATAAAGATAATGAATAATAAGGGACAATATAAAATGGACACAATTTTTTTGTCTTTGAAAATAGTAGAGTGCACATATGACATGTAGCATACAGTAAATATACATATATGTGGGTGTTCACATGTTCATAGTTACAGTTGTGTACTGAAAAGCCTGTCTGAGCTTAGAGCTGAGTGTTTCAATTACAAGTTGGGGAGAATATCACCAGACGCCAAGCACTGGAGATCAAAAGTCCAAGATGGAGTCTCTTAGAGCCACAAAAAACAAGAAACGTGATGGGAGCCAACCAGCAGCTGTAGAATTTCTGAGAAATGGTCCAGTCTTTGGAACCCAGCCAGGGACAGCAGCTCACACCTGCTGTGCTCCTAGACCGTGTAAAACCCCTTCCCACACCTCTGAGAAGAGCTCACTTGTTGCCTCGAGGATTCAACTACGAATTGTCTCATGCACTTAGGAGCCCTCCATGATTCCTCCCAATTCCTTGGGACTCCATTTTGTTGTCTATGAGATGGAGCAATTGTTTGTTCCCAGCTGTGGGCTGTCTTTTCTTTGAGGGTTAAACTCACATCCGCAGAGAGACTGCTTCTCCCCTTCTCTTTACACGACTCTTCTCCTGAGGCCTTTGCAATCGTTCGGAAGGATAAATGGCCATCGTGGTGGGCCACCAGCTGTAGGAAAAGATAGGCTTCAGGAACTGAATAAAACTGAAATCAGGAACTGATTTCACTGAAATAAAGAATTACTGACTGCTTCCTACCACAGTGTCCTGGGCTTTATGGAGCCTCAGAACACAGGGTAACAGTGGGAGATAACAGAAGCCTAGGGGCATACAACTACCTGGAGCCCCTTGTCCCTTCCTCTGTTCCAGTTCAAGTCTGCTGAGACCAAATCAAACTACCTTCTTTCCCAGCTATGCCGTTCCTGCAGTCCACAGGCAGTGAATTACTCCTGTGTACACAAGTGGCTATTCTTCTTGGTAGAAAACATTCCAACATAAATTATGTACAGCCTGGTGGCATGTCTTCCATTTGACTTTTAATTGTTGTAAAAAAAATATTGTTTAAATCTAGAATTATTTATTTAAATTTCAATGGAAAACCCACTCATCCAAACATCAGGACCGTGGTTCATCTGGAGAGCCTCTCCCACTCCGCTACTCTGTCGTTTTACTATTAATTTACAAAACTTTGCTGTAGCTCTAAAATTGTTTTGATTGCAGTGGACTGTAGAAGCACGTGTACTTGTGTAGTTAGTTAAAGTCTTCCGTGACCTCCCTGGACTTGCAGGTTCCCACATCTTTCAGATGCCTGTAGTCAACTAACAGTCAAAGCAATTAAGGTTTCCATTGTGTTTATTGCACTTCCTTCTTACAGGGATGAGACTGTTAGAAACTTTAAGAAGTAGGGACAGGGAGAAGAGGAAAATGACCCCGGGTACTGCACAGCCCTCCCATCCATGAATTTCTCATCTGCAGAAACAATGAAGCTTGGATTGAAAATATGTTTTAATGTGTTTATACTGAACATGGACAGACTCTTTATCTTGCCATTATTCCCTAAACAGTAATGAAATAACTTTTCCATTGTATTTATTCTGTATTGTAGAAGTAAATTAAAATCTGTTGGCTATGGAAGGATATAAAAGTGTGTGTGTGTGTGTGTGTGTGTGTGTGTGAATTTTAGTGTCTGCATGTGATCCTACAACCAATTGCCCATGTATACCAGGGACAATTGTATAGTATTTTGAGCCTGTATTACTGAAATAAAACTTGTTACTCAGGCTGGAGAATTGGCTCAGTGGTTAAGAGCACTGTCTGCTCTTCCAGAAGTCCTGAGTTCAATTCCCAGCAACCACATGGTGGCTCACAACCATCTGTACTGGGATCTGATGCCCTCTGCTGGCATGATGGTGTACATGCAGATAGAGCACTCATATACTTTAAATAAATGAATAAATCTTTTTTAAAAAATGAACTTGTTACAGTACTATTTGTTACAACTTTTCATTGGTTTGTTTTGGTTTATGCCCAGTAGATAACCTATCCTAATAACTTAATGCTTATTGATAGTCATTTAGAACACAGTAGTAGAGAGTTGCTTTGTGATACTCAACTTGAAATAGAGGAAAGGCAGCATCTTGGTCAGTGCGGGCTGCTTTACAAAAATACATAACATGATGGCTTGCGTTACAGACATTCTTCCCTATAGTTCTGGAGGCAGGGTGTCAGAGATAGGGTGCTGCTAAGGTGGGGCCTGGGAGAGTCACGTCCTTGCTTGAAGGTGATTGCCTTCTGCTTCTTCCTGGTGTGTCTCTTGTGTTGAGTCTTCAAAAGACTTTTTTAAAACAACTTTTTGAGATTACAGTATAATTACATAATTTCCCATTTCCCTTACCTCCCTCCAATATCCCATTACAAGAACTCCACCTTGGTGACCAAAGACTCCATCCCAATACTCCAATCCCATCATGGTGGAATTAAGGCTTCAACATATTCTTAGGGAACACAAATATTCAGCCCATGGAAAGCAGGTTTTTTTTTTTTTTTTTTTTTTTAAACAGGACAGGACTGGACACTGAGTGAAACCTGTATTTGTGAGCAGACCTGCAGCCATTTATATGAATACCTCCACCGAGCTAGCCCAGGGAGACTCAGGAGATTCAGCATCATGCAAGCAGAACATCTGATGTTCTTGAGCCCATTGGAAAGAGAACTCTGGAAAGTATCAAAGTATTGAGACCCAAAGGGTTGAGGGGATAGGGGTATTTTGGAATGTTTGTATACGTGTGTGTGTGTGTGTGTGTGTGTGTGTGTTTCAAACTTTTGTAATTATAACAGAAATTTTGCCATATTTAGGGATTTAAATGTGTGAATAGAGGAGGCAATAATCTGCCATGTTAGCTTTTTATTTCAACTTTTCATTTTTCTGGGCTGGCGTTTTAAGAACAATGGTGCAATTTTCATCAGAGACCCTTACAGACAAAGTGAACATACCTGTAGATAATACGCACAAGGTCCAAACCAAACAGTAGACTATGGCTCTTCCAGAGGCCCTCAAGGGTCCATTCCCTACACACCAGCCAATCATGGGCCAGAAACATTGGTCTGGTCTCCCCATAAAGCACAGTCACTAGAGGGAGCTCACGTGATGCAGGGTCTGAGTTCTTTGTGTAGGGACAAAGAGTTGAGCAAGGCACACAAAGCAATAG
The DNA here is from genome assembly GCA_907164525.1 of Lophiomys imhausi. Taxonomy (NCBI): domain Eukaryota; kingdom Metazoa; phylum Chordata; class Mammalia; order Rodentia; family Muridae; genus Lophiomys; species Lophiomys imhausi. Next base: position 702,625 of record CAJQZJ010034075.1, read on the forward strand.
TCAAAGTACAGACACGTTAAAAGTGAGGTCAATGGTATAGAGGACAGAATAGGAGCTGAACTGAGCAAATGTCTGGACAAAGAGCCCCAGTTCTTTAAGAGTCTACACAGAGACAGGGGCCAATCACTAGGACAAAGAATGAGCTGTATCGTTACCGTGATTGACAGATTGACTGCTATGTACCTTTGGGCAGTTTGGACATGGATAGGCCAGGCCATGCATCCCACAATTTTAAGCATATTTACAGTCCAACACTGTGGTGGTTTGAATAGCAATGTCCCCCATAGACTCATGTGTTTGAATGCTTGGCCCATATGGAGTGGCACTATTTGGAGGTGTGGTCTACTTGGAGGAAGTGTGTCACTGTGGGGATGGGCTTTGAGGTCTCCTATGCTCAAGCTATGCCCGGTGTGGAACACAGTCTCCTTCTGCTGTCTGTAGATTAATATGTAGAACTCTCTGTAGAAGTATTTAATTAAATTATTTGCAATATTTAGATTCTATTTAATTGGTTGGCGGTGTTAATCCTTAACCTGCCATTAAAAATGAGCACACAGAGATCCCTGATGGATTTTAATAAGCCTTGGTCTGGATTGTGCAATCTTAGCCCATCTAAGCTAGCTCTTAATTCTATTCCCCAAATATGACCTCATATATACATACGTCCCCTTGGACTGCTTTTCTCCATGTTATGCTGATGGTCCAGGCCACATGGAATGATCTTCTTTCATCTATCTCATCATGTGTCCTCCTTCGTGCTCCTGGCTTCTTCCTCCTTCTACCCATGAACCTCTCTGCTTCAGAAGCCCATGCACCTTAGTCTCTGTGTGCTCGTTTATAATGGTGGGTTAAGGATTAACACTGCCAACCAATTAAATATAATCTAAATACTGTTAATAATTTAATTAGCCATTTTCTACAAATGGCTCCCAATGTAATTTAATTATCTCTACAACTCTCAGCTCCATCTCTAGGACCATGTTTCCTGCATGCCATCACGCTTCCCTCCATGATGATAATGAACTAAGCCTCTGAAACTGTAAACCAGCCCCAATTAAGTGTTTTCCTTTATAAGAGTTGCTGTCGTCATTGTGTCTCTTCACAGGAATAAAACCTTAACTAAGACAATCATAGATACATATAAGATGGTAGGTTGGGTTGGTTGGAATTTTATCATTATTCTGTTTTAATCTTTCCTACTTGGCTGTGTTTGAACACAAATTACCCACAGGAGGAAAAGTTTCTCCTTTCATACCCTTATTTAAGTGGAGGTACCCCAGCTCACTGGGCTGCTCCTACTCTTGCTTGCCTCAAAACCATGACCTACGTAAGTTATTCAACGTTCTCTATCTCTACATAAGATAGCCACCATGGGAAACATAAGGATTTCTTCACCATAGATAGAGAACAGACCAAGGAAATACTTCCATCCAGTTCCAGCTTGACCAACAAGTGAGTGTACTGGTATTACACACAGGGCCAAGGGTGAGTCAAAACCAGCTGTATCACCCAAAGGCTTGCCTCAGCACAGGCAAAGACCCGCAATCTGCACCAGCGACTAGGGATATAGCTTAGTCAGTAAAGTGCTTGCTGTTCAAGCATGAGAACATGAATTTGGATGAACATAAACACTTGCCTGTGGAGGACATAGCAGCACATGCCTATAATCACAACACTGGCCAGACAAAAGGACAGGTGGAACAGAACTGGGTGAAGGATGGCTTTCTGAACAGACAATGCAGCTGAACTGGTGAGCTCCAGGTTCAGGGAGAGATCCTGTTTCAAAAATAAGAGGACGCATAACAAAGGAAGATATCTAATGCCAACCCCTGGCTTCCTCATATGTGCGTGCACACACACACACACATGCAATCTGTACTTAAAAGTCTCATCCCATGGTAAGGCCAGCCTTCCATGTCCTTTATACTCTAGAACCCAGAAGACGATAAGGCAAGCATCCTGAGGGCAAGAGAGAATGGTGGCTGCCAGTTCAGTAATCTTCCTTCTTCCACACACAAGAGAATAGTACCCACCCTATTACAATACTATACTCTGCTCTCACTGTTGTGTTTGCTTGGTCCCCTGAGAGAACTATGGGCCAAAGTATTTTGTCAGCCCTGGTCATGTCACCTGGAGGAAACAGCGACACTGAAATGCAGCATTTCTTTTAAAATAGCCACAGTTTTTCTGTTTGTTAGAGGAGAGTATGTTCTCAGTGACACAGTAATGGTGGATGACACACACACACACACACCCCGATACTGCTGCTTGCAAAAAAAAAAAAAAAAAGAGGGAAAGAATTTGTGTTAGGTCAACTGACTAAAGAGTGTGAACAGACCCAGAAAGTTAGAAATAGGTGGGGGGGAGACAAAACAAAAAGGGTGCTTGCAAAACTGAAGCACAGGGAGTCCCTCCAGGAAGCATTGTAGCTTATGGCTTGTGTTGAGTTTTTCTGTTTTTTTTTTTTTTGTTGTTTTGTTTTTCAAGACAGGGTTTCTCTGAATATCTCTGGCTGTCCTGGACTCGCTTTGTAGACCAGGCTGGCCTCGAACTCACAAAGATCCGCCTGTCTCTGCCTCCCAAGTGCTGGGATTAAAGGCGTGCGCCACCACCGCCCAGCAAGTTTTTCTGTTTTTACCCACACAGACTCAGAGTATGTTACTGTCTGATAACTATTTCTTGTTCTCAGAATGAAAGCCTACATATTTAATCAAGCAGGGATACTGCTACTTAGATCTGGATTTCTCTCAGTGTGCTAACATTAAAAGGTAAACAACACATCAGATATGGACAGCTGAAGAAGGCACCAGGCTCTCTGCCCGTGGGCTGTCACACAAGGGAGATCCAGAACGAGGCCCCTGTGCCACTGTCCTTTTCTTATCCCATGTTTCTGTTTTGTTCCCCAGGAAGAAATCGCAAGCTGCCTATTTTCAACCACAGTAATTTCAGCTATGCCTCTGTGTCCTCAGAGGTCTTGTCTGTAGACAATGTTGGTTTTCCCTGGAAGTTCTCCACCTTGCCTCTTCTTGACGTAGCTAATATTATTAACTTCCTGAATTCCTACGGTGACCTTACCACCTCCTCTCCTTCTATCCAGTTCCCAGCCACTAGTTGTTGGGGTACCTCTGTCTCAGAGCAAGCCAGTGAGAACATATCCCATGTCCTGGACCACACAAAAGTTCCCGGTCATTCCTTTTGTATCAGGGGAGGCTGAACTCTGACAAAGGAGGTGATTGTGGGCCTGCTGAGACCTCCCAGCTGAGTGAAGTTGATGAGGACACAGGACCTGGGTACAGTCATGGTCACCTATCCAGTTTTCAGATCTGCAGGATATAAACACATGCCCTTCCCTGTTTCATCAGTCAGATTCAAATGGCCTCTTGCTGCCTTTAGTGAAGAATCCTGCCTGTAGTCCCCCATGCAGTGCTATTTAGAGAGTGTTAGTTTAAAGACAGTGAAGAACTATGTAGATCAGGGACCAGTCTCTCTGACTCAAATTCCCTTTAGAAATTGTGTTCAGCCGGGCGGTGGTGGCGCACGCCTTTAATTCCAGCACTTGGGAGGCAGGGGCAGGCGGATCTCTGTGAGTTGGAGGCCAGCCTGGTCTACAAAAGTGAGACCAGGACAGCCAGAGCTGTTACACAGAGAAACCCTGTCTCTAAAAACCAAAACAAAAAAAAAAAAAAAAAAGGAATTGTGTTCAAATGAAATTTTCATCTGTGTACTCAGAAGAGCCCAGGGAAAACATCACCAGAACTGTTAAGAACTGCTTGGTCAAAGACCACCACTCAGCCCACTCAAGAGTTTCCCTCCACAAAGGACAAACTGCCCAGTATAAGTTGTGGGAACTTTAGGTCATAGATTTATTTGCTTTTAGTATTTAAGTAATGCACAGTATTTATAGAAAGCTGAAAAAAGGAGAGATGATTGAAAATAGGATTTCTCTATAATTTTCATCATGCGTGAAGGTGGGGCAGCTGCTCTTCCTTTAAACTCACAGGCAGTGCTCTTTTTCAATTGCAACATCCACCAGTATGCCTGACTCAGGCACAATAAATAATCAAAACAACAAATAATGAATGCATTACATGGCACAGTATGGCCAAATCCTTATGAAAAACCAAATTTACAAAGCATTGGGAGACAAAGGGGGCTACTCATAGCTAGAAATGACGCCTGGCAATTTTCTCTTGGCTCACAGACTTACTAGTTTTTGAACTTCAAAAAACACTGCATGCAATTACCTGGTGTACAGTGTCCTGTCTCTCTGGGTTGCTCAACACTTGTTCTTCCTTCCACCCATCTTTTACCAAAGGGTCAAATCTCAGCAGTATGGTGACCTCCTGAGTCCTGGTCTCAGGTTCAGAGTGTCCTTTACATGAGGGTTGAACTCGACTAACTTAAACTTTGCTGTGGTCTACACCTCAAAGAGGATACATCTCAGCCTCTGCAGAACCTTTTCATCTTCAGAAACTGAATCTGTTTTGAAATCCAGACTAGAAATTGGATCCAACAGAAGGAGAATAACATGAATGATTGAATGGAGGTTTTATTTTAGAGTGAGATATAATTAGAGAGCAGGTGATAGACTGATCGTTCTCAGGCTGTTACACCAGCATCATTCTAAAAGCAGAACTCTCAACTATTTTAAGAAACAACACCTTTGGAGGGAATAACTGTGCTATCCCCCACAAAGCTCCTATGCAGCAAGCCTCATTGAATGCATGAGTTTCAGCAAGTTTTTGCTGAAAAACATATGTTCTTATGGTAAACCATACAACTTTAGTAATTTTAAAAAGGCATAATCATCTCAGTTTAGGAATATGTAAAGTGCTATTTGTATTGGGCATTTCTCTGTCACTGCCTTGTGGGTTTACTGTCTATAAGAGCATTGCTAGAGAGCATAGTTAACATACCTGGGCTATATCTAACCCCTTACCTGAACAGTACCAGGTAATGAGGAATGGCAAACTATGAATCTTAATGGTCTCATTTTATAAAGCACACAAGAAAATAATACACACCAGCAGTAAGGAAGACGTATGTCCTTCCATCTTTATATTTGTCAGTCTTTTATTAATTTTAAAAACTTTTTTGATGTTTCAAGACAGGGTTTCTCAATGTAGCCCTGGATCCTCTGGAATTCTCTCTGTTGACCAGGCTGGCCTTGAACTATCTGCCTGCTTCTGACTGGGATTAAAGGCTTAAAGCTGTAAGCCACCACTGCCAGGCTTTGTCAGTCTTTTAAAGTTATCTGATAAGGGATTTTGAATAACACCCTGCATCCTGTCTTACCATCATAAATTAAAGCTGGGTAGAAACTACAGAAACTATACAAATTTATGGAAACTGAACAACTCACTATTGAATGAAAAGTTGGTCAAGACATAAATCAAGAAAGAAATTAAAACCCTTATAGAATTAAATAAAAATGAACACAACATACCCAAACCCATGTGGCCAAGTTAGAGTTACTATTGCTGTGATGAAACACCATGACCAAAGCAACTTCAAGAGGAAAGGATTTATTTCAGCTTATGCTTGCAGGTAACAGTCCATTGCTGGGGAAATTCAGGGCAGGAACTAAAACAAGGCAGGAACCTGGAGGCAGGAGCTCATGCAAAGGCCATGGAAGGGTGCTGCTTACTGGCTTGCTCAAAGCTGCTCTCTTATAAAACTCAGAACCACCAACCCAAGGACAGCACTACCCACAATGAGTTGGGCTCTCACCTATCAACTAAATAAAAAAAAAAATATATCTACAGCTGGATCTTATGGGGGGATTTTTCTCCTTTGAGGTTCACATAACTAATTTGTGTCAAGTTGACATAAAACTAGTTAGCACACAATGGGACACAATGAATATAGCTCTACAAGACAAGTTCATAACACTAAGTGCCTACCTAAGAAAAACTGAGAGATCTCAAATTAGTACCCTAGAGGCACACCTGAAAGGTCTAGAATAACAAAAAGAAATAACACCCCGAAATTGTGAGAAACAATTAAATTTCTTGAAAATGATCAATTTTTTTTCATCCAAAATCTCTATCTTTTGTGTCATTGGGGTGGGGTAGGAAGATAGTTCAACAGTTATGAGTACTTGCTGCTCTTGCAAAGTTCCTGAGTTTGGTTTCCAGCACCCACATGGTACCTTACAATTATCTGTAACTCTAGTTTTAGCTGATTTTACATGCTATACAATTATCTGTAACTCTAGTTTTAGCTGATTTTACATGCTATCCTGTCCTCCATGGGCACAAAGCATGCACACAGCACACAAACATTTGTGCAGACAAACACCAATACATATAATAATTATAATAAATTTTAGTTTTGTAAAAAAAAAACTCTATAGCTTAAGGGTTTGATTTTTTTCCTTCAAATTATCTTTATTTGAAGGGTGTTAGCTGGAGAAGTTTGGGGGTGCTTTTCATCAACAATGACAGAAGCAGCTGAGGTTGTCAATTTCATATTCAAATATGTATTTATAACAGATTGAGTACGGCAGATCTAAGTACACTGCTCTGGGGCCTGGCCTTGGAGCTAGGTAGAGAGAACCAGAGCTGGCATGGCTGGAAAGAGGCAACAGTGCTGTGAGATATTTGTCAGCTCTAGAAATATTTGGTGCCCTAGCCATAGTTCTTGTCTGGACACTCTGACTTTACGAAGTCCTAGAAACTCTGGATGGTGTTTGTAACATCTGTCATAGACATGTTCTCCCATTGGTGGTAATGATGCCATCCCCAAAGTTCAAGGACTACACATGCAACATTTCTTTGGAGTTGGTACAACTCAAGACTGATGTCCCTACCCCTGAGCAACTTCTACGGTGTTCTCACAAAAATCCTCAGGTTATGGAGAGAAAACTGGAAACAGATGGTCTAAGAGAATACCATTTACAAAATAAATGATACTTTCCCCTTTGCTAGAGGCATCTGGGAACTCTCAGATATGGTGCCTGCTAGGATGCTGGAATTTCTCATCAAAATGCACAGCAGTATTGCTCAAGGAGGTTGGGATATGTGAATAGCATCTTTGCTACAAACTTATTGCTACTAGTTCATAAAAACACAGTTAATCTGTGTTCTTGACAGCCTATGCTGTCAAGAACACAGATTAACTGGGGTTCCAAGCCTTGCCCTCCAGACACTTTTATGTGGAGTTGATATTCAAGCTTGTTACCAGTTTGTGTGCTTAAATGAACATGGTAGAGATATAAAAATACTAGTCTGAAACAGATGGCAAATGAAAGCAATAAGCAAGAATGAAAACACGACAAAAAAAATTTAAAAAGTAAAAAGGACCTGTTCCCCTAGCCAATTTAATAGCTGAACTGTGGGAAAGGGAGAGGGACCAGAGTTTCAGTATTTATCTTGAAAACACTTTGAGTGCAAGCCAAGTGCACTCGGCTGAGAAGACTTGAACCCACGGTTCAGATAGATGGACCAATCAATTGCAATGGTATACCATTAATTACTTTCCCTCACTTTCAAAAGCACATTGGACCATGGCTTTAAGAAGGTAAATGTAGGGGGTTAGATAAATTAGATTTAGAAAATATATAGGGGTTTCTGATACTGTCTCTTAATTCGGGGCATGAAGAGCATTATCAGCATGTGAACTAGAAACAGGAAACAAACAGGAGACTTAATAGACTGAAAAACAAGGTTGAAGTCAGGAAAAACAGGAAAGACTCAATAGACTGAAAAACAAAGTATCTGGCCTGACATTGTTTTTAGCTAAGTGGGTGGAGCCCAAATTAAGCTGAAATAGAATTCCTCCTATTTAAGGACAGTGCATGGAGCCCAGAAGGAGAAGAGGCCCCTGATGCTAGAGAGCTCCAAGAGTCCTGCTGAAAAAAGTGCTGGCCATCATTTGATGGCCAGATTTCCCTGAAGCAGAAAGAAGCTGGTGAGCAAAGAAAGCCTGAACAAGACACCAAAAGGCCAAGGACTAAACCCTGTGGCTCAGCTTTTGCCTAGAGGGGTTTGATCTGTCCGAACAGTGGCCTAAAGGAAACTGTGCCTGGCTTTAAGGACTGAGGCAGAGCAGCTGAGTTCCTGATTCAAAAGAAGTGGGCCTGCAGATGGCTGGGATCTCCCACAGAGAAGAAAGCATGAAGCTTTACTTAAGGTGAGACTGCAATAACCAACTTACCCTGACGAACCTGCATCTGAGAGATCCAGAAAAAGGACTGCTAAGTGCGTTAAAGAATCTATAACAAAGACTGTGTTCCTGACGACTGAGGACCTGCCCCAGAGACTGTATCATTCTAAAAGGTTAGAAAAATAATTATCAATAGGTTTAGTGGATAGGTTAAAAGGGGTTGTAGGAATTTATAGGATTAATAGTTAAGAAATTGTTGGTGTTTGTTATAAGTGAATTTAGTAATAAATAAATAAGTGTTAAATAATAATTTAAAAGATCGGTTACAAGCCAGGCGGTGGTGGTGCACGCCTTTAATCCCAGCACTTGGGAGGCAGAGGCAGGCGGATCTTTGCGAGTTCGAGGCCAGCCTGGTCTACAAAGTGAGTCCAGCACAGCCAGGGCTACACAGAGAAACCCTGTCTCGAAAAACCAAAAAAAAAAAAAAAAAAAAAGATCGGTTACAGGTAAAACTGTGTTTAAAGATCATAAATTTAATACATGGAAAAGTGGAATTCATTGACTGATTTCAAAGATCCAATTCCTACCTACCACCTACATTGCAATTAATGAAACATAGTGCACTTAATTTCTTAGTTGGGGAGTGTACTATGGACACTGCATTTATTGGGAAGCACTGACTCCTTAGCAGCCTACAGAATATTAGCACATAGTAGGTATTTGTGAAATAACAGATAATAGGTTTACAGATGACTTTCACCTCAATAGGACTCTAAGAAAAAAATGAACAGCCATTCTACTAATGGTCAACATGACCCATGAGACTAACCTGTTTGCCCAATAGGATGAGAGCAGCAGACTTGCTTTTCTAGAGAGGACCTTGAGTTCATGGAGTGCTGTTTGCCCTGTGTGCATCTGTACTGCTGAACAAGATCCCTGGGAACAGAAATAAGTTGAGATACACACGGAGCAAACCTGAACCAAGCTTAGCAAGGCCTACCCGGATCCATACTTAACCAAACATAGGCACATGACTGGGAAATGAATGTGTGTGCCATTCCAAGGATTATAGTTGTAATTTCTGGTTTTGCTGCAGTACTAGATTCACAAGATGTTGTGTAAACATTTGATGAATATTTGCTATAGTGCTGTGGAGACTTAGAGATGGCACCTCACTTAGACCATGGCAGGAGGAGCTGCAGAGACAGCTCTTCTTGAGTTAGGTAAGCGTGCCAGTTTCCCAGGAATAGATGCCCATCCAATGCATAATCCCATTCCCAAGACCAAATGAGCAATTAACACCACTAGGCTGAGTACTTAGCAAACAACCAATAAAACAGGCTAAAAGGAGGCATGTATCTGAAATAAAAATATTTTTTATAATTTTAAGGATTAGGGTTATTAATAATATTAACAGTACTTGAACAGTTCAGTGTCTCAGATCTAAAATAGTGGCAGCCATCCTGTCTCCTCAGATAGCCATTAAATATCAACATGCAAATGCAGTTTGTATCTCTTAAAAATTTTCAGATGTTTGCACCTATCATCCCTGTTGCTGTCAGAGTTCAAACCAAAAAGGAAAAAATGATATGAGACAGAGCATTTGCCCAGGACCACCAGTATAAAATGGTACCAGCCAACTTCCAAGAAAACCATTCTCACAAAGGTTCTGTATGGATTATTGCAGATCCAAGATAAACACCCCAGTATCTGCATGCCTATCATGATTGAATCTCTGAACCTGCCACACAGAGAAAGATCGAAAGCAAGGGAATAACAAAGACACTGCCAGTTCATAAGTAAAAATTATGTTTAACTGTAAATGCCCACCCCTCTTGCTCTTAGTGGCTTCCTATAGAAAGAGAGCAGGTGATATTTTGAGCCCATCAGTCAAAAACAGTCAGTTCACATCAGTTGCATATACAACAAAGTAAACAGCAGAGGTTGGACCCAACAACAGACAAAACCCGAGGATAAAATGTCCTGTCACTTCTCTGGGGGTATTGATATTTTTTTCTAAAGAATAGCTTCTGTTTGTTTTCCACAAATATTTCATGTATGCATATTCCTAGATTTTCAATCTGTCTGTTGCATAAGCAGGTGACTAATGATATAAAAGCATGGAACTTATTAAAATGTCTGAATCCCAGGCAGTTTGGTTTGTCCCGAATACCAAATTGAGTAATGTTTTAAATTAAAGTGCATCATTTTCACTACCTTGATGAGATGCTTAAATTCTGTTCCTTGATTAACTAATGAAATCACAAATCATGAAAAAGTTTGAAAATAAAACACAATAGCACCTTTTTAAACAAATAAAATTATTCCTCATGATGAAAGAACTTGAAAAAGATATACCAGCCCTTCTACCAATGTTTATATATTTAACACAATAAAGGAATTTTATTTTCCTCTGTGCCACTAAAAGATGTCCCTATCTTATTGTGCATTAAAGCAAGTTTACCTAGTGCTTCCAAAAGTCACTAGATATGTATAAAATAACTAACTCTACCCTATTTAATGAATGATATTCTATGCCTGCTTCTCTTCTGTCTTGAATTATTAATCTTTTCTCACAGTTCCTCACTTTGCTTGACACAGATATTGGTGGTTTCCATTGCTGTGAAGAGATACCATGACCAAGGCATAGTCATGCCTTATTTCCTTATAAAGGAAAACATTTCATTGGGGCTGATTAGAGTTCAGAGATTTAGTCCGTTATCATCATGGCAAGAAGCATGGCAGCATGCAGGCAGACATGGTGCTGTAGTAGTGAAGAATTCTACATCTTGATCCAAATGCAACCAGGAGGAGACTCTCATTCCACACTGGGCAGAGCTTGACCATAAGAAATCTCAAAGCCCAGCCCCACAATGACACACTTCCTCTAATAAGGCCACACCTACTCCAACAAGGCCACTCCTCCGAATAGTACCATTCCCTGTGGGCCCAACATAAAACATTCAAACACATGAGTTTATGGAGACCAAAACTATTCAAACCACTACACTATTGTATTATATGCCCTGGCCTTCTTGTTTTTATATTAACTTTTAATTGATTCTTTGTGAATTTCATAACATGCACTTCCAATCCCACTCATCTTCTTGTCCCTTTGTATCCACCCTCTGCCCTTGCAACTTACCCTCAAAAAGAAAATAAAAAATAAATAGTTATAATAATAATAATAAAATTTTAGCATGGAAGCTACAATGTGTCCCAGTGTGCCACACTGTATACTTTTTTTGTCCACACATCTTTTCTTGCAAATGTTCACTTCAATGAGTCACTGATCTTGTTTGAGGCCTCTGGCTTCTGCTACACTGTCAAAAGTGGATCCTCATTGGAACTCTTCTAGGCTATCCTGTTGTTGCCCTGGGTCATGGAGATCCTACAGCTTTGGATCTGCAGGACTGACTCCTTCATGTGCTCCAGGAGTTCATAGATGGGGTGGATGTTGGGGTGGGCTAACTCAAAGCCCTAGATCTGGGCCTGGGTGGGAGCTGAGTTGGTTGGCCTGCCAGCTCTCCAGCACCTACACCACCATGGCAACCTCTCCAGCACTGCCTCAGCTGGCAAGAGTCAGGGTCAGCTCTGCCACTCTGCTCTCATGACCTCTGGGGCTAGCTTTCCTTCCTGCTCCAGGTGGCAAAAGGCGAAGCCAGGGAGGGCATCTCTCCCATGCCCATGGCACCGCAAAGCAGATGAGTGGAAGGGCCAGCTCACCGTCACCAGGGCCAGCTCTACTGTGCTTCCTAGGCATGGTGCAGAGCTGCCAGCACTCCCATTGCCACAATCAGTAAGGGGCAGGTCCAGCTCTGCAGAGCCCTTGGACATCAACATGATCCTAGGTGGCAGCCCAGATTAGGGATGTCTGCATGACCTTTGGTGGTAACATAGGCCAGAGACATCAGCACAGACCCCTGCTGGTGCATGTCACTAACCCAGACATGGCCCTCAGCAGCAGCATGGGACTCCACCATAGCTTCAGGTGGCATGGAAGGCTACTCACTTCAGGTTGTCTCACCACTGTCACATCTCCAGTTCTCCCTCTCTTCATAGTGCTCAAACCATTCTGCTTCTCTTTCTCTCCCCACCACATACCTCGTACATGTAGTAGCTCCCCCTGTGGATGGGCCATGTGCCGGCATGCCTCTGGGTATCTTCTGACCAGCAGTGCTGTGTGGGCCCATCTCTCACCACTGCTTCTTAGTGAGTTGAATAAGCATGACTCTTGTCAGGCAGCAGGTAAGCTAAGGCTACCTTGCCTTCCTTCTGTTATAAAGTAGGAACTGTTGTTACCTGGTGTGCCTAACAAGTTGGATACTCAAGGACTTGGTTCCTGCTGGGATTAGACCTCAGTATTGTCTTCTACCTACCCACATGGGATGCAAATCATTAACATGAAAAGCACCACTAAAGATGAGTCCCTCCCCTGCATCCAGCAGCCCTGACCCATTCTTTATTCACAGACAGATTGATGAATGATTAAGTTCTCTGTCTCTGCCTTCTCTTGGGTCTTGAATCTCCCAACTCAATCATTCTTGTAAGAACTCTGGTAATGGTAGAGTGTTCCAGGGCCCTTCTGGAGTTCCTGTTCCACTATCTTCTCATTTGGTTTCATCCACACACAGATGACATGGAGATTTCCCAATTCCATGCTGTTACCTCTTGAATATAAAATTCCCAGTGTATATCGCACCCACATTCTCCATCGCCACTCAGGCTTTGTCTCAGTAACTGGTGTCGCCACCTCCTTTGCAATCAAAGTCAAAATTTAAAAACAGTTTATTTATTCTTAAGAGGTTCATACATGTATACAACAAAATAAGGTTAAATCCATCCCCATTTCCCCCTCCAACTTCACGTCTTTCTTTTGTGGTATTTATATATTCTATTTATTCACATAAAAGGGATGTCAAAAAGGACCTTTTTTAGAACAATGAAAATCACAAAGAGGAAATAAAGGTAAGATGAAGGTATAGAGAGAAGAAGAGGAAGAAAACCACTGCCACAAGCTGCAGAATTTTTGTGTATTTTATCTTTATATATATATATATATATATATAATGTCCTTTCCCTACTCCTAAAAATGAGATTGCATAGAAAATTTGAAACAGTTTTCTAATTTTAATAACTATTTTTAATTGCTATTACATGTGCATTCATTCTGGTTCTAGTTTGAAAGACATTAACTCTCTCTTTGTGTGTGCGTGCATGTGTGTGTGTGTGTGTGTGTGTGTGTGTGTGTGTGTGTGTGTGTGGTGTGTGTGTCAGAGAGAGAGGTGAGAGGGGAGAGAGATCCACAAATCCACACACAACACATGTAAATGGATAAAGGAAAAGGGAAATAATAAAACAGCAAATAAATACATGCATTCAGACACAAGGAAAAAAAAACAAATTACAGGTACACATTTCACTGCTCCTCCACCAGTCCCTTTGCCTTCAGCCAGCTTTTCGTGGGGCTGTGAAGCCTTTGTTCTCGCGACAGTGCTTTTTGACAGACTACCTTCATTGTCTTATACGATTATTTTATTTATTTATTTATTGTGTGAGTGTTGTTGTCAGAGAACAGCCTTGGGAGCCTGCACTCACCTTCTGTCTTGCTGTTGCTGCTCGATGCGCTCCAGACTAGCTGACCTGTGAGTCTGGCTCTTCTGTCTCTGCTGCCAATCTTGTAGGTACTGGAATAGCAGATGCATACCATCACATCAGGCTTCGTGTGTGGATTTTATGGATCCAACTTAGACCATAAGGCTGTGTGGCAAGTGATTTTACCCACTGAGCCATCACCCTTCTTTCAGTTGCTACTTCTTGGGTATACAGTTGCAGCAATGATAAAGTATCTAATACAGTTTTTTTTTTTTTTTTCAGTTTAAACCTTAGGTGAAATGCTGACAGGTAGAGTGAGAATATCAACTATCATCCTGTTCAGTACATGTCAGAGCAAGCAGGAACATGTCAAACAATTACTGAATGAGAAGATACAATACACCAGATAGACCAAGACCCATTGTAACCTTATCAATAACGAGCTATGGTGTGATGGACTATATGGAGGATCAGCAACTCGGAAAGCAATCATATACCCTATACCTATTGATAGAGGGTGAAAAGTAATGTCCTGAAAAAGAAGCAAATCCATTAAAATGCTGCTGGCAGATCAGAACACAATAAGCAGCAGCGCATAAACAGCGACTATACTGAGCTAGAAACTAGGGACAAATTGCTTTACCTCCCCCAAACGGTTCAACAATTAGCCTTCAAGTAACTACATGGACAAGCCACGTGTGGTACTTAACTGGAACTCATAGCAGCCACTGTTGCTGTGGGAACATCCAGTTGACCATAGTGTGTATTCAATAAAAAGTAACTGGTTCTCTGACAGACATTTGTTGTAGAGCAGGGATTATGAAGGACTTACCTACCCTGTCTTGGCAGAGTTAGGCTGTCGACTTCCCTGCTACCAAGTTTTGTCCTTTTTGGACAGCAGTCTGTCTGCAGTTGGTGCAAGGGGTTTTTTCATGCCAAGAGATAGGCTTGCCACTAATTCAACCATCTCACACTGGAGATTCTTCGATGCTTTCTTCTACTTGGAGTAGAATAGAGGGTGCTGTCAGGCGCTGATATGTCTCGATATCAAAAAAAAATCTTAATTTAAGATAACATCTTTGAATGCCATATTCTGCAGATCTCTTGGGGTTTTTGAAGATGCCCTATCCATCTTTTGTATTTAGATAAGCAAATGTTGCTTGTCTCTTAGCAACTTGATTACTGGGTAGTTTAGAGAATATCCGTGATAGACTGTCATAGTAGCTAACAAAGTGACATGTTTGCATGACTAGGAGTCTGTTTTAACTATCCTAGACCGTTTTAGACGGTTGGTATCAAGAGGTCAGAGCTTCACATTTTATTTTTAAGTATCTCTAGGTATGATACCATTAGGAAGCGTTACCTTTAAATTTGTATCAATATACAAAGATCTATTCAATTGTGGTTAAATATACTCTTAATTATGTATCAATATACCAAGATCAATGCCTATGTAGCCCAATATAATCCTAATATTACGTCCATATGCAAGGGTCAATACCATTGTGGCCAACTATAATCTTAATTTTGTATCAATATACA
>CAJQZJ010034075.1:722867-771957 GCA_907164525.1 Lophiomys imhausi
ATATCTATTGTTTTGTATAATACTTACTGTTATAAGAGAAGGAACCAGCTGTTGGACTGAAAGGGGAAACTTCTGGAGGGAAGAGGGTGGAAGGGCGGGATAGGAAGGGGGAATAGGGAGGGGTTTGTTACTGAGATGTAACTTGAAGAAAAAAAAATAAAGTATTTAAAAAAAAAAAAAAAAGAAGCCAAAAGAAGACAAGAAAGCGAAATGGCTAAGAAACCTTAAGGCCCACCCTCAGTGGCCAACTTTCTCCAGGAAAGCCTCTACCAATAGGTGCTGGGAGACATTTTATATCCAAATCACAATTTGGGCTTACTAGGACATGCAATAGAAAGACGTGAGACTGGTGGGATCAGGACTTGTCACACCACGTTTGGGCAATAATGGAATAGTTTCCAGGGAAGTTGCTGGATGGGTATCTTGTAGATCTTGCTGAATCAAAACTAGACATTCTCAACTTTGCCAAAAATAATAGTAACAGGTTACAGTCTTTGATTTTATGAAGCATGGTGTCCAGAAGAGAAGAAATTAAGCTTATAAAAACTGGAGTAATGTGGAAAAAAATATATCAGTTCCATCACATGGAGGCTTTAGCAAATAGAAAATAGGTATATCCCATAAGCACATGAAAATGCTCAACTTTTCATATGAATAAAACAAATTGATGTTAGAATCAAGAGAATTTTCAACATTCAAATACAATACATCTACACACAATTTCCCCTCCCTCCACTCCTCCCAGTCCCTCCCACATTCCCTCCCCCCAAACCCACTCTCCTCCACTTCTTCTTAAGAGCAGACCTCCAAGCAAACCAGACAAATCAAGATCCAATAACACAAGGCACAAGCCCTCTTATCGTGGCAGCGCAAGGCAACCCAACAGGAGGAAAAGAGTTTCAAGAGCAAGCAAGAACAACAACAACAACAAAAAAAAGTCAGAGAATCAGCCACTCCAACTCTTAAAAGTCCCACAAAAACACCAAGAATACAGCCATAACATATACACAAGCATCCTGGTCCAGACCCATGCAGGCCCTATGCTTGCTGCTTCAGTCTCTATGAATCCATATGCGCCCTGCCTAGTTCACTCGGTGGGCCACGTTCTCCTGGTGTCCTCATCCCTCTGACTCCTACAGTCTTTGTTCTCCCTCTTCTTCAGGTTTCTCCAATCACTGAGGGGAGAGATCCAATGGAGAGTTCCACTTTAGACTGTCTCTCTACACAATGCCTGACTGTGAGTCTCTACCGAGTTCCATCTGCTGCCCAAGGAATCCTCTCTGATGACAACTGGTCCCGATGCCGATCGATGAGTGTAGCAGAATACTGGCTCTTGTTATGTCAACGTGACACAATTTTGAGGGTCATTTTGGAGGAAGGGACCTCAGTTGAGAAAGTGCCCCACCAGATTGACCAGTTGCAGTGCGTTTTCCTGATTGGAGGTTGATGTGAATGGTGCCTCCCCTGGGCAAGTGGTCCTGGATGGTATAAGAAAGCAGTCTGAGCAAGTCACAAGGAGCAAAACCAATAAGCAGCAGGTCTTCATGTCTCTGATTGGGTTCCAATCTCCAGGTTTCTGCCTTGAGTTCTGGCCCTGACTTTCCTCAGTGGAGGAGTAAGACCTGAGAGTTGAAAACTGAAATGAACCCTTTTCTTCCCAGAGTTGTTTTTGGTCATGGTGTTGTATCTCAGCACTAGAAACCCTAAAAGACAAAAGCCAAGCTTTAAACATGTGCATGTATTACTTCAGAAATTTTGTGTCTAGAAACGTATTTTAAGGAACCTGAGGCGAAAGCCGGGCTATGTGTGAAAAGTTTACTATCACTTTTTATTGGCCTAAATTAATATTTCTTAGCAAGAAGCTTCCTTATAACACTTCCACATACATGAACTATAGCATATGTGGATCATATTCAGGGTCTTTACTATATTTTCTTGACATCCCTATCACTTCTTTTTCCATATCCATAGTAGTCTGTATGTTTCTTCATTCATTTCTAGGTATCTTATATCCCTCAAATTCCACATGTAAAGAGAATGTGTAGTTTATTCATGAAACTGGCTTATTTTGCTTATTATGATGATCTCTAGTTCCATCCACTTCCCTTTAAATTACATAATTTTATTCTTTATAGCTGAATAAAATTCCACCTTGTATACATGTCACATTTCTTTAGGCATTCATCCATTATTACATTTTTATAACAGTAAACAGGAAAAAAACCCCTAAGTACCCAGTAATTAGATAATCGTTTAAGAAATACTATAAAACAATATGATGGAATGCTATGTATCTTTTTAAAATTATGTATGTATTTTGATATCATGTATGAGGGTAGTGTATATACATGTATTTGCACCTATGTGCATGTTCGTGTTTGTAAGCACATGTATTTCTGGGCATGTAGAGGACTGGTGTTTATACTGAGTGTCTTCCTGACCACTCTCCACCTTACATATTGAGAACAGATGAACAACCACCTGTAGCAAATATAAGAAGTTGATTTCTGCCTGATCACATACTATTTCTAAAAATTCATCCTCCCAGTGGTGGGAAAAATGGTTTGGTGTGTAAAAGCTGTTGCTGTGAAAGCGAGAGGACACAAACTTCAAATTCCTAGCACTTGTGTAAAAGCTGGGCATGACTGTGTGCGATTGCAATTCCAGCATTTAGAGACAGAGACAGGTGGGTCCCGGGAGCGCACTAGACAGTGCAGAGGAAACAGTTAGCTTCACATTCAAGGAGAGATTCTATCTCAAAAAGATAAGGTGGAGAGCAATAAAGGAGACCTGATGTTCTCTGACTTCCCATGAGCTATAACACACACACACACACACACACACACACACACACACACACACCCAAACAGACAGAGATACACACACACAGACACACACACACACAAATACACACAAACACACACCTTCCATAAAAATATAAATTAACTATTAACATATACTACATATATGTATATTAGTATAGATAAGATTTTTGTGTTTATTCTCAAGAAGTTATGTGTTTCTCAAGATAGATTTATATGGTGATAGATTCATCCTTCATTGTTCATCTACATATATATGTATATATATATATACACACACACATACATGAGGTGTATATACATTTGTATGGCTTCAGTCGTATTTCTTTCTAGTATATTTTAGCTCTTGTAGAGAATTTTTCTGACATGTGAATGTTTGTTCTTAATTGGAAATGTTCTGACTGGAGGCACTCATGAGATTCAGAGGTAGTTGATTTGCATTCAGTAACAGAAGGAAAGGGGCAGATTTGTGACTGGAGTCCTTGAGGGTAGTGGTTGTTATGAACATATAATTTGAAAATTTCATTTGCACAGCTGGTTCTATTTGCTGTGAGGTATTATTCTAAAGAAGAAAGGGAGAAGCCCATGTGTTAGTCCAAGCTCAAGGCTCATTTACACATTTGATATTCCAAATCCAGAACTACAGATGACCCCTTCAAAGTCTGGGTATATGTTTAATACACAAATTATTAAAATTCCCATTTCAGAAAGAAAATTATTGGGTATAAGAATTTTACCCTAACAAACTCAGCTGGCACAGGGTTATAATTCCAGCTACTCAGGAGGCAGAGGCAGGAGAACAGCAAATCGAAGGCTTGCCTGAGGTACAGAATAAGTTCAGGAACAACTTAAGCAATATAGTGGGACCCTGGCTGGGGGTGGGGCATTTGCCTGTCTCAAGTGACAGTTCTTATCTAGAATGGGAAGACAATGGCAAATGTCACTGTTTCCGAAGTCCATTAAATAGTTATGTAGAAAGGCTTAATATTTCTACAGTAACTCTGAAAAGATCAAATTAAGGAAACAAGAAAAACAACTTCACATTTACTATTTTCTATTCTTTAAAAAATAATTTAGATTTGCATCTCACTTTTGATATAGGCTCCTCATTCAAAAGTCTGGCACAAAGGACTTCCCGAGCATTGTACTAACTTCTAATATTGAGAGTCTTATTCTTGAATATTTCTATTTGGGAGATGTTTTTCTGAAACAGTATCCACGGTGGAGATATTAGAGAAAGAAAGTTTGTAATGGAGTCATAAAAATATATAACAATGCATGATACCAAGTGTTTCATATCAATCTTAAGACTAAATGCTACTTAAAAGTGGGCTATCCTTGAGGTAATAAGCTCTCTTTGAGATATTCTAATTTCAGTCTAGTTTGATTTTAGAAACACAAGGTATATTATTTTCAAAATGCTTTACCCCTAGATAGTAGAGTCATATGGAAACAATAGAAAACATACTTTTAAACAACGCTTTAGGAGTGAACAATGATTTCTAATGAAGTTTTTTTGTTTTGGGTTTTTTTTTTATCCCCATACCATTGTCATTCTTTTCATTTGTTTACTGAGGAACTCTTGTAAAGTGAGGTAAGAAGGCTAAGAAAGAGGAAGAGGACTTGTGTTGAGGTGATATCAGGGCAGGAGTATGAAGGCAGAAGAACACAGGGAACAGGGACACACTGCAGGGAGATTATGTCCTGAGCACTCCCAGGAGGTCTGGTGGTCTGATGGTCCAGGAACAGAGATGGTAGACATGATGCCACCATGGAAGAGACTTGTGGGTCCTAAATGTTAAAGGAAACACTGACCCTAATCAAATTTAACTAACCTTTCCAGGGTAGAAAGTTTTAGAACTCAGCAGCATTCCAGACCAAAGATAGTTCAGAATATACCTCCACCTAAAATAGAGTGATCTATGTCTTTCAGTTACTTGGAAGACAGGGAATGGCATACAAAGTTTACCTGTTTGATATAGTTTGGTGTTTGTTTTAATGACCATAATTTGGCAACCTTTGGCATGGCCTTTGTAGGGGCTCAGTTGCTTAGTTACAGGGGTACAGCCTTGAGTTAGACTATAGGAGGTTTGTACAGAGACCACTTGGAGGCAAATTTTATCACTCAAGTCCAGAAGTGTCTTAGACAAAACTCATTTCAATTTAACCAACATGACCTTATGACCTTTGCTCTGTAGGCAACAGAGAGAGCCTATTAAAAATATTTTCAAATAGGCCTTTAGCATAAAACAGCAAAAGTCTTAGGAAGGTCACTCTAATGGATGTTTGCATGGTCTTTCATCTGAAAAATATTCACTGAGCTGCTACTGTACAAGATTCATCCTAAATGCTGGCATAATAAAACCTGACCTTGGGGCAGTCCTTTCTCTCAGTTCAGTGATACTGTGTAGATGGGTAAGGAAGAGTGAGAAGGACAAGAAGCAGAGGAAGACTATCCATAGCAGTACAATGATTATCAATAAAGAGACACTGTGCTGTGGTTTGTGCTGGGAAGCTTCCTAAAGGTAAAGAGGCATTAGAAATCCAGATGCTAGTGCTCTTCTTCAACTTTTAGAAATTTATTTGGTACTTATTTTGTCACACACACACACACACACACAGAGAGAGAGAGAGAGAGAGAGAGAGAGAGAGAGAGAGAGAGAGAGAGCAGAAAGAGAAATAGAGCTGTATTATGCCTTTATAAAATTTTCTTTTCATATCAGCTATAACTTTTGGAGACAAGTGCAGCCTTAGTTACAGGACATTGATGCATCAGTGCACATGCGAGCGTGTGTGAGTGTGTGTGTGTGTGTGTGTGTGTGTGTGTGTGTGTGTACAAGGAAAAGAGCATAACCTGAATAGCAAGGGAGGAACAGTGTTCATGAACTATTAAGAATCATTAATAGGGAGATTCCAAGAAGGTACGGGCCATAACCCATGGTATCTGAGGGGGTAGAGGCTGCACCCTGAGACAAGCTGGTTCTTTCGCCTGTCTGGAGAGGAGCTCCAGGCCAAAGCACGCACAGTTCCAGCTTCAGGTCAGAGCCCTTGGCAGCTTCCTGAGTTCCAGCCTCCACAGGGACCTGCCCCCCTTCCCTGGAGGAACAGTCAGACCATGGGAACACATGAGTCAGTGAGAATTTCTTTCCTGAGTTTCCAAAATGGGGGCACCCAGGACACACAATAGCTGAGTGATAGGGGACCAAACACAGTCACATTGGTGTGATCAGAAGCCACACTGACTGCAAACTCAGCCTGCATCACTGTTTCCCTGGCAATAGCTGGGACTGGCCACCCACCTGAGCAGAAGAGCTCTTTCAACAGCCAGTCACAGGCCGACCAATTCTGGTCTTCAACCCTTGGTTTAGCCCCTAGCCTGAACAACACATGGTCTCAGACCACAGTTCCAGTGGAGCTCAATAACTGTTGAATAAATCAGCAGCTGAGCTACTGAACCCAAAATGACTGATTCAGCAAGGAGAAAGGCCAGGTTCCAGTGGTGCGTAGATCAAGCCTCTGGCTGGCAGCTTGACCTACCTTTCTGAGGAGACCTCAACTTTTCAGGGCCATACAAGATAGCCCCCACACACCAATCCCCTCACCATTTGGCCAATTGGGTCACAACCAGCTGAGGAGAGCTGCAGCTACTCTCCAAGATCCAGTCTCTATTACAGGGACATACCCATCATCTGGAGGCGGGCATCAGGATCTCAGGATCAGCCAGCCTCTGGGACAGGGGTCTTCCCTTGACACCAAGGTTAGTGAGCACCAGGAAAAAGCAGAAAACTTCAGGCTCAGTAAGATGGCTAAAGACTAGTGTAATAAGAACACTACCAAAAGAAAAAAAAAAAAACAACCAAAAACCAAAAACACACAGCAATAAAGCATCTACAGAATCTAGTTATAATGCCACAGAAACACCTAGAAATCTAACATAACTGAAACACAAGAAAATGACCTTAAATCTACAGTTATGAAAATAATAAAGGCCTTAAAGGAGGAAAAAAATCCTTAAAGAAAAACAGGAAAATACAGAAAAACAGGTAATGGAAATAAATAAACCCTTTAAAGAAATGCAGTATATAGTTAAACAGGAACAGGAAAGGAATAAAATGGTTAAAGACCTGAAAAGGGATGTTGAAGTAATGAAGAAAACACAAGCTGAGACAATCTTGAAACTGGAGAACCTAGGAAATAGAAAAGGCACTACAGACACAAACATCGCCAACAGAATATTAGAGATGAAAGAAAGAGCCTCAGGCTCAGAGGATAAAATTGAAGAAATAGATATATCTGTCAAAGAAAATATGAAATCTAAAAAAGTCCTGACACAAAATCTTCATGAAATCAAGGACACTATGAAAAGACAAAACCTCAGCTATAATAGGAATAAAATAAAGAGAAGACTCCCAACTCCAAGGACCAGAAAACATCTTCAACAGAATCATAGAAGGAAAATTCCCATAACTAAAGAAACAGAGTCCTATAATCATACAAGAAGCCTATAAAACTCCCAATAGATTTGACCAGAAAGAAATTCCTCTCACCACATAGTAATCAAAACACTAAATGTACAGAACAAACAAAGAATATTAAAAACTGCAAGGGAAAAGAGCCAAGTAACATATAATGGCAGATTTATCAGAATCACACCTGACTTCACATCAGAGACCCTAAAAGCCAAAAGGGCCTGGGCATATGTCATGCAGACCCTAAGAGACCAAAGATGCCAAAACTTTCAATCACCATAGACAGAGAAAATAAGAAATTCCACGACAAAACTAAATTTAAACAATATCCAAGCCCAAGTACAGCCCTATAGAAGATGCTAGAAGGAAAATTCCAACCCAAGGAGGTTAACTACACCCAAGAAAACACAGGAAGCAAATAACCCCACTGCAGCAAAACCAAAAGAAAAGAAGCTCACTCACATACTACCACTACCAACATCAAGATAACATGAATTAACAATCACTGGTCATTAATATCCCTCCACATCAATGAACTCAATTCCCCAATAAAAAGACACAGGCTAACAGAATAGATGTGAAAACAGAATCCATCATTCTGCTCCTTACAAGAAACACACCTCAGCAAAAATGATAGACATTATCTCAGAGTAAAGGTCTGGAAAAAGATATTCCAAGCAAATGAACCCAAGAAGCAAGTTAGAGTAGCCATTCTAGTATCCAATAAAATAGATTTTCAACCAATGTTAATCTTAAGAGGTGGGGAGGGAGACTTTATACTCAAATGGACCTAACTGATATCTAAGAACATTTTACCCAAACACAAGAGAATATACTTTCTTCTTAGCCTTAGCACCGCATGGAACCGTCTTCAAAATTGACCATAGCCGCTCACAAAGTAAGCATCAACAGGTACAAGAAAATTGAAATAACCCCTTGTATTTTATCAGACCACCATGGCATAAAGCTTGACTTCAACAATAACAGAAACAACAGAAAACCTGCAATCACATGGAATCTGAACAACTCCCTACTCAATGATCTTTGGGTCAGGGAAGAAATAAAAACAGAAATGAAAGTCTTCTTAGAATTCAAAGAAAATGAAGGCAAAATATACTCAAACTTATGGAACACAATGAAAGCAGTGCTAAGAGGAAAGTTTATAGCACCAAGTGCCTTAAAAAAGAAATTGGAGAGTTTCCATACTAACAATTTAAAAACACACCTGAAAGATATAGAACAAAAAGAAGCAAACACATCCAAGAGGAGTAGATGACAGAAAATACTCAAACTCTGAGCTGAAATCAATATATTAGCAATAAATAGAATAATAGAATCAATAAAATCAAGAAGTGGTTCTTTGAGAAAGTGAATAAAACAGACAAACCCTTAGCCAAAATTACTAAAAGGCAGAGGAAGAATATCCACATTAACACGATCATTAATGAAAAGGGGGAAATAACAATAGACACTGAAGAAATCCAAAGAATCATTAGGTCTTACTTCAAAAACCTGTACTCCACCAAATTGGAAAACCTAAGTGAAAATGGACAATTTTCTTGATATATTCCACCTCTCAATGTTAAATAAGGATCAGGTAAACAAATTAAACAACCTTACAACCTCTGAGGAAATAGAAGCAGTCCTTAAAAGTCTCTCAACCAAAACAAAACAAAACAAACAAAAAACAACAAAACAAAACCCAGGGCAAGATGGTTTCAGCACAGATTTCTATCAGACCTTCAAAGAAGAGCTAATACCAATACTTCTCAAACTCTTCCACAATATAGAAACAGAAGGAACACTGCCCAAACTCATTTTATGAGGCCACAGTCACCCTGATTCCTAAACTACACAAAGACTCAACAAAGAAAGAGAATTTCAGACCAATTTCCCTTGTGAACATCGACACTCAATAAAATACTTGCAACCCAAATCCAAGAACACGTCAAAACTATCATACACCATGACCAAGTAGGCTTTCCTCCCAAGGATGCAGAGGTGGTTCATCATACAAAAATCCATCAGCATAATCCACCATATAAACAAGCTGAAAGAGAAAAACCATATGATCATCTCACTAGATGCACAAAAATCCAACACCTTTTCATGTTAAAAGTCTTGGAGAGATAAGGGAAACAAGGACCAACCCTAATCATAATAAAGGCAATATATAGCAAGTCAGTAGCCAACATCATATTAAATGGAGAAAACTTAAAGCATTTCCACTAAAATCAGGGACAAGGCAAGGCAGTCTAGGCTCTCCATATCTCTTCAACATAGTACTTAAAGTTCTAGCTAGAGCAATACGACAGCTAAAGGAGATCAAGGGAATACAAATTGGAATGCAAGAAGTCAAAGTATCCCTATTTACAAATGATATGATAGTATACATAAGTGACCCCAAAAACTCTACAAGAGAACTCCTACATCTAGTAAACACCTTCAGCAATGTGGCTGCACACAAAATTAATTCTAAAAAATCAGTAGCCCTTCTTTACACAAAAAAAATAAATGGACTAAGAAAGAAGGTTGGGAAACAACACCCTCCACAACAGCCACAAATAATATAAAATACCTGGGGGTAACTCTAACCAAGTAAGTGAAATACCTGTATGAGAAGAACTTCAAGTCCCTGAGGAAGTTGAAATTGAAGAGTATGTCAGAAGATGGAAATATCTGCCATGTTTATGGACAGGTAGGATCAACATACTAAAAATGACCATCTGAAAGCAAACGGATTTAATGCAACTCTTATCAAAATACCAACCCAATTCTTTACAGACCTTGAAAGAACAATTCTCTACTTCACATGGAAAAACAAAAACCCAGGATAGCTAAAACAACCCTTTACAATAAAAGAGGATCTGGAAATATCACCATCCCTGATTTTAATCTGTACTACAGAGCAATAGTAATAAAAACCACATGGTACTGAGATAGAAACAGACCAGTTGATCAATGGAATTGAATTGAAGACCTAAAAACACACACCTATGGTCACTTTACTTTTGACAAAGAATCGAAAATTATACAATGGAAAAAGGAAAGCATCATCAATAAATAGTGCTAGTCTAACTGAATGTTAACATATAGAAGGATGCAAATAGACCCATATTTATCACCTTGCACAAAGCTTAAGTCCAAGTAGATCAAAGACGCCAACATAAAACACTAAATCTAATAGAAGAAGAAGTTGGGAAAAGCCTCAAACTCACAGGCACAGGAGACAACTTCCTGAATAGAACACCAATAGCTCAGGTTCTAAGACAAACAGTCAATAAATGGGACCTTATGAAACTGAAAAGCTTCTGTAAAATAAAGGACACTGTAATTAGAACAAAATGGTTGCCTGTGGATTGGGAAAAGATCTTCACCAACACCACATTCAACAGAGGGCTAATATCCAAAATATATAAATAACTCAAGAAATTAAACACCAACAAACCAAATAATCCTATCAAAAAATAGGATACAGAGCTAAACCAAGAATCACAAAAAACAATCTCTAATGGCTGAGATGCACTTGACGACTGTTCAGCATCCTTAGTCATCAGGGAAATGCAACTCAAAATGACTCTGAGATTCCATCTCATACCTGACAGAATGGATAAGATCAAAAACCCAAGTGACAGCACATGCTGGTGAGGATGTTGAGGAAGAGGAAAACTCCTCCATTGCTGTGGGAGTGCAAACTTGTACAACCACTATGGAGATCAATCTAGTGATATCTTAGAAAATTGGGAATAGTTCTACCTCAAGACCCAGCCATACTGCTCCTAGGCATGTATCTAAAAGATTCTCTACCAAACCACAAGGACATCACTTCAACTATGTTCATAGCAGCTTTATTTGTAATAGCCAGAAACTGAAAACAACCCAGATGTTCTTCAACCAATGAATTGATTAAAAACAAACAAACCAAAAAACGAGGTACCTTTATACAATGGAATACTATTCAGCTATCAGAAATAAGGAAATCATGTAATTTACAACCAAATATATGGAACTAGAAAAGCTCATCTTGAGTGAACTAACCCAGACACAGAAGGATATGCATGGTATGTATTTATAAGTGGATATTAACCATATAGCACAGGACAACCATTTTACAACCCATAGACCCAAACAGTCAGGAACCTAGCATAACTATCCTAGGAAAAACTCCAGCCAGCAGTGAATCAGAGACCCTGTTGTCTGTTAGTGGAACACGTTACCCTAGCTAGGCTGTCCACCAGGTCCCAGTACAAGAGAAAGCTCTTAGTACTCATGTGACAGATAAACTGAAGGGGGTTGATATGTGGGGGCTCCCCACATCTGAGGAGAGGAAAAGGATAGAGATAGGGAAGAGAAAGGGAAGGTGAAACCAGGAGGGGAGGGAAATTTTAGTGAGATGTAACTTGGAAAAATAAATTCTTTTAAAAAGGTATAAAAGCAATAAAGTTGATATATAGGCAAATTTTTAAAAAAGAATGAATAATACAGTATTTAAAATGGAGTTTTATATAATGATAAAGAACAGAATTGTGGTATTTATAATAACACAATTGAACTAGAGATCATCATGTTAACTGAAATAAAGCAAACTCTCAATGATACGTAACACATTTTCTCTGACAGTTAGAACCTAAATATTAAATATACACAAATATTAAAAACACACACTTATGGAAGGCATAGATCAGGTGAAAAAAGGGGACCAGCAGGAGGTAATAGGTGACAAAAAAGGGCAATGGGGGGGTCACTATGATAAACAATGGTATATATGAAAACATGTAAATGAAGCTCATTATCTTGTATAGCACTGAAAAGTATTGAAAACTTAAAGAATATGTATGTGGGCCAGGCGTGGTGGCACACGCCTTTAATCCCAGCACTCGGGAGGAAGAGGCAGGCAGATCTCTGTGAGTTCGAGGCCAGCCTGGTCTACAGAGCGAGTCCGGAATAGCCAGGGCTACACAGAGAAACCCTGTCTCAAAAAAACCAAAAAAAAAAAAAGAATATGTATGTTTCCAGGAACTGTTTATTTCCTCAATGTCTCTCATTTGTCAAAGATGTATGTTAGAAGATGTGTTAAGAACCATGAAGGAAGTCCTGACTGGATTTTACTGTTTGTCTAAAAAGCAGAATGTAAACACAACAGTATACAGTAACTAGAGGACAACAATATATGATAACTAGAGGACAACAGTATACAGTAACTAGAGGACAAGAGTATACAGTAACTAGAGGACAAGAGTATATGGTAACTAGAGGCCTTTCAAATTTCCATGCTTTACAAATGAAATATTTCTGTTGGGAATGTGCTATTTAGTTCTGAAGGAACCTTACCTTAACATGCTATAATTGAACCATACAAATTTGCAAACACTAACTGTTAATTATTAACCAATCTTCAGAAATTTTAAGAATAGATTTTAAGAATGTATAAATTTAAAAATAGGTATTATTCAAAATTATATGAGATATAATTATACAAGATCACAATAGCATTGTGATAATTATAGAAAGGTATAAATACTTAAAGCTAACATTTCCTAATAGCTCTATTGTAGTTTATGAGTTGTATATGATGTATACTACAAAGGTTCTTCACTTTCACTAGTGTCCATGTTGTTGTTCTCTGCAATCTGTAACAATGGGGTGAGTTTGAGATGGACTATGATGACTGTTTACACCAAGGTTGTAGGAAAGTATGAGAACTCAGGACAATCTTACCTTCCAATCCTAAAAAGGACCTTTTCTTATTTACTTAGTTCTATCACTTCCTATTGGTTACTTTCTCCATTTTGTCATAATTAAGCAAATACCTGATGGAAGAAATCTGAAGGAGTTATTTTTGACTCACAGGTCACAGCTGACAACCTATCATAGCAGGCAAGTATTGTGATGTTTGTGATGAGAATGTTTTGTAGCCATCAGAGCGTGCAGATGGTTGTATCATGGAAGGAAACAAAGAACTCTCAGCAACTGTGTACACCACAGTTGCAAAGATCCTAAAGCCTTCAAGAACAGGACTAATGGCAGGAAACTAAGTATTTAAACACATAAGCCAATTGGGAATATTCCACATTTGAACTATAACACATTTTATTTTTTTCTATTTTATAATGATGATGGTAGACAGACTGTTAAATTTTTCTGTGGGGCTCCTTGTTAAAAATGACTTGAGAGTGCTGGATCCATGTTAGTGGTCACTGTAAAAAGCAAGGGACTGCCTGGCTATCCACTGTTTTTAATCCCCTCCTTTCCCCCTGGGACTGGGGATGGAGCCCAGGGTCTTGTGTATCACAGATAGCCACTTCTGTCTCATCTAAATGACCAGTGATGAGAGCACTTTAAAGTCAGTATTTCTCTGAGAAAAATTATCTTTAGCGATTATACATTCAGATTTGAAAAGAAATCTTAGTGAGGATACTACTCTGCATTAATATATGTGGCTACTGTGTGTTAATAGGTGTGATGTTTATTCTTTATTTCTGGGTTCTAGGCAGTAACATCTCAATTTTCTGGGAACTAGTGTTTTCCCAAATCAGTTATCTACCACAGACTTACCTGGCCTTTTAACAATTCACGTATAAACTTGTGCTTTCTTCTTTGTCACTTTGCTGAGTCTTTTTCTGATAAAAACAAACCAAAACAAACAAAAAATGCCTAAAGATCAACCTTGTTTCTAAAACACAAATCTGTGTGTTTCCAACCAACCAGAGTAATTTTTCCATGATATGTCCATCTACCAGAATTAAATGAATATCTTATTCATTTTTTCTAATGAATGTTTGTGGGCCAGATTTGAAAAACAGTGGCCCTGGTAACATTGCCCCCAGGAGAGCAAAGCTAGCACTGGCCACATTCCTTCAATCTCAAGGAATTACTAATAGACTGATCTGGGCTGTAACTTTACAGATTTCTTTGTTGGTAGGTTTTCTGTGTTTGTGCAGGTTCAACTGAGATGCCTTTATCATCCCTGATCATCTAGCAAGAGCTGAAGCAGACTGCATCAATATTCTTTCTTCTGTCAGTCATAACAGGTTCTTAAGAGATATCCATGCAGCAACTGGCGTATTTAACCAATGAACTTCAAAATTGGTTTATGCGTCAATATTCAGAAGAGCAAGAGGAAAAAAAATGGAAAAAATAATTTGTCAATTGTGTGGCAATTATAACCTAATATGGTTTGTGAAGATGATTTAAGATGGCATTAAATGCGGCCATTAGACTTTGGGCATGTAGCTCTGTATAGAGCACTTACGTATCATGCTAGCAGCCCTGGTTGTATTCTTAGTACAAATAAAAATCAATAAATAAGTAAATATAACCATTATTTATATATCCCCTTCCTCTCCAGATTATCTGAATCTAATAGAGATATGATTGGGTTGACTCTCCATTGCCATCTGGTTTACCACATATGTAAAATTTCTATTTATTATTCTGAAGTACTAAAGATCAAATCCAGGTTTTGTGTATGCTCTCTGGGCAAACACTCTAACACTGAGCTTCACTGAACTCATCATGTGAAGAAGGTAGCTTATATCTATATGTAAAGAGATCTGTATATAAGTTCTTCAAGGTCTTGCTGTATTAGTTAATGTAAGTCCTTGATACACCTCACTACATAGTGGTGCCACAGACTGAGAAAACTGTGGACCTTGCTTATGCCCTCTGAGGCTCACTCATAGGATGTCAAGTTGGAGGATGCAAAGGTAAAGTACAAGAACACTGTGAAGACAGAACAAGTTGGACAAAAATCTTTACTTTCATTTATAAAAATATTGCCAGAGTGAAAACTAAACAGTGTTTGACTGTACTTTAAACCACAACATTGCCATCTGACCAAGCGGTAGCTGTATAATGGAAAAACTGCAAAGTATGGGTAGAGAAAATATTTCCTAGACAGTATATTCTCCAAAGTCATCTTGACCATGAATAAAATTTATGAACATCTAATATTTTAATAGATAGATAATACCTAGATGGGAAGATGGTAGGTAGAAGATAAGTGATAGATAATAGATGATATATGGACAGACTCATGATAGATAGATGATAGGTGATAGATAGATAGATAGATAGATAGATGATAGATATAGATAGTCAATACAAAAAAAACCTAATAGATCTATATAAAGGCATGTAGCTGACATCATTTTTCACCTTTCACATTTTAATAGTATCTCTCAGTCCCTGCATGTAACTTGTCAACCAATTCTTTCTGTGTTCATTGAGTGAAAGTCCAAGGTATAATACAAGCAACTAACCAACGAGTCTCCCATGACTCCTACATTTATTAATTCCAGTTCCATGAGACAAGCCATATAGTTAAATAGTTGGTTAGGTATTAATTGGATTAGAAGATGTTGGGGCTGGACCACTTCCTCATAATCAGCAATTTGTAAAACCAAGGACTGGAACTGCAGGACTCAGTCTACTGGCTAGAGGAATGCAACCTGAGTCATATCTCTGGGCCTGAGAGGAGATGTGTAATCCTGAACTCCTCTAAAGATCATTAAGTGATAACTATCTAAATTTGGTTCTAGGATATCTAAACCCTAAAAAATTACTTTCTGGAAGAGACTCTCTGATAAAAAGAAAAAGAAAAACAAAACAAAACAAGAAAACCAAGGACATGCCATTGTCCTTTCCTGTGAGTCAATTCAATACAGACGTGTCAACACCAGGACAGGAAAGTATTCTTCAAATAAAATTTCCACAGAGAATTAATATAACACTTACCTCAAATGTAGATTGAAACAGTGGTTCCTTTGGCCACTGTTTGTCCTTATCCCATGAGAGTGTGCCACCCTCTGTGTCTCTTCTAAACTCTCCAGATGGAGACTATAAGAACCAGGAAGCTAAAGGAAGTCTAGAAAACCAATGACAATATTGCCACCTCCCCATGTATTGAAAGCAGACAGTGTTCAGCTAAAGAATCCATAATTTCCCTGGTACAATCCAGGGTCAGCACTGGGTATCAGTTCCTTGTTTCATCTTCATGCTGTAAGTCTCCTATGGAGTGACTGTTTTGATAAATGCTTCTCAGAAGTGTCTTAAACACAGCACATATGGAGACACTTAGCAAGATCTCCCACTGAAGGGGATGTTGTCATTAGGCTCTTTCTGCTGTTAAGTCCAGTTTATGTTGCTAAAGGGAAAAGTGGATCTGGGTTATTAGTCATCTAGAATATGTTTCAATTGAAAAAACAACACAATGTGTCTCTGAGCACAATTAATATGGAGCTCTCTATGGAAATGAAAGAAAGAGGTTTCTGAATCTTGAAACTAGATTCAAGGAATAGATTTTGCCTAAATACATTTAAGCTCACGTTTTTAGATAAATAAAGCATTATATCACTTCTTTCATGTATAACTTTCAAGATAAAAATGAAGAGGGGAAATTATGTATATTGAAAAGTATTAAATGAAATTGTATATTAAATTTGTACCACAGCATCTTTACTCTTTGATTTTTACAATGAAGAGAAATTAAATGGTCTCTGTAATTAGTTGAATTTCGTTCAACTAAGGATAGAAGTGACATTGGTCTCTATTTTGATTGACATGAAATTGTGTTCTTGTTTATTTAACTCTCTTCATTTCCATTCTTTTGACATTATTGTTACATATAGAGAAAAGATCTACCATCATCCTGTCAGCCTAAACAGCAAGGGAAATTTGATTTCTGATGGGGAAATTATAAACTCATTTTTTTCCCTGTTGGATAACAGCAGAACTGTAGTTCATTTCCTGTTGAGTTTATGCTGACTAACTGTGACACAGTAAGTATAGAAGCAGAAGTATTGTTCATGTAGTAGAACTATGAAACCAAGTGCCAATTAAAGGCTGACTTATCAGTCTGAAATATAACACTTGTGATGACTTTTCTTGGTTGTCAACTACATCTAAAATACTACTAAAACCCCAAAATGCCTGGATACACCCGTGAGAGATTTTTTTTCTTAATTGGATCATTTAAAGTTGGAAGGGCCACTTCTAATCCAGATCTTTGAGGTAGGAAGATCTACCTTTAATCTGAACCACATTTTCTGCTGGCAGCCTATATAAAGGATATGAAAGAAGGAAGTTGCTCTCTTTGCCTGCTTACTCTCACCTCACAAGCAAGTCCATACCTTCACTACCATTAGAGACTACTTCTTCAAGATTCCAGCATATAATGAAGACCAACTGAGAGACATTTATCCTCATGGACTGAACAAGTACAGTATTCATTTTTTTCTTTCGAAATAGGGTTTTTCTAGTTAGTCCTGGATGTCCTGGACTTGCTTCATAGACCAGGCTGGCCTCAAACTCACACAGATCCATCTGCCTCTGCCTCCCAAGTGCTGGGTTTAAAGGCGTATGCCAAGAACTACTAGATTCTATGACCTTCCATTCCATTCATAGGTAGCCATTTATATACATATGTATACGTATATGTATATGAGAGAGATTCATTTTATAAGTACTGTTACTCTAGAAAATACTGACTAATACACCTATTTAGAAGTTAATACTCCACAGTAAGTAATTATCTGCATTTTGACCAGTTATGAGTCTCTGTATTAACTGTTGGCCTGCAAAAAGAAGCTTCTCTGGCCAAGGCAGATAGCAATGCTATTCTATGGGTATAAATACAAATATTTAGAAGACTACATACCTATTTATCTTAATATTGCTAATAAGTTCTGCCTTAGGTCCTGTGACATACCCATGGCTAGGATTTTTCTCCAAGTTTGTAAACTAGATATACATTTATTTCCAGGAATGGGCCTCAAATTAAAAACAAAAACAAAAACAAAAACAACAACTTTTGGTTACCTCCAAACAAGTTGACTATCTTACCAAACAAGTCAGTATTCGTGCTCAGAGTCCACAGTGGGTAAGACCATTGATGCCCTTTCTCTTCCAGCAACCTGCATTGCACCTTCAAGCATTGTGGTTGCTAACTATGGAGGTGGAGGCCCTAGCTTATGTCCAGATTGTTTTATATCTGTGCTTCTGCAAAAATGTATGTTGTCTTCAGTAACAGGGCTATGCCGTCTAGTTCTGGTGGCCAGCCAAGGCCAATGGCAGTAACCTCACTGTTTTGGGAGCCTCTTGGGACTCACTGGCCAACAACTCATGTGGAGATATCCCACCACTGGCATTGAAATTTTTGTTTAAAGGCATGGCTTCTGGGAGAAGTATTATTCATTCATACATTGATCAAATCTGTGTTTTAGCTTTTTGTGGGGTAGAATGTTTTCCTCTCCTGTTCATATTTAAGTTTACAGTTGTTCATTCTTATTTATAATGACTAAAGCATGAAGTATGATAAAATAACTATGTATTCATTCAAAAGTTGGGCATTATGAGACCTGACTTAACAGTCACTGATCTCATAATCTTTTCACATAATGGGTGGAGCTAGCCAATATGAGATAGACATGTAATGTCAGTGCCACTGAAATAAATACCCCAAAGAAAAGCAGAGCACAGAAGAAGTATAAATGTAGACTTGGAAAAAGAGAAGTAGGTGGTCAAGGGAGATGTCACAGGAAGGTGACATGTGACTTCATACTACTTGCTAATGATCATATTACTAGAGTTTTAGGACAGAAGTCTTGGGTTTCAGCAGTCCCTGGAGGCTAGGCTGGGTCAGTGTTTCCAGTGTTGAGATTAAAACACAAGCAAATGAGTGGGGATGAAACACAGATAGGTTCAAACAATGTGGTCCCATTGGGAAGAACAGGTAAAGACTCCCAACCCATCTTCATGGCACGAATATGGGCTTTTGGTTTAAAAGAGGACCTTAAATGTGCATAATTCAGAAGTCCTGCTAAAATGAGGTTCTGCCATCATTGTCTTAGCTCCCCCATCCAAGTCCTGCACTGGCTCTGTAAGTTGTTAGTCTGTTACTAACTTTAATTGGAAATGGCTTTCATAGGCAGAGGGGAGCCTACTAGAGTTCTACAAGATAATCACTTCTGCTGCCGGGTATGGCCTTCCCCTCAAGGATAAGGCCCCTCATCTGGGAGGCAGTCCTCATCCTCATTCCTTATCTTGAAATCCAAGGTGAGTGCAAGTTAAGGAAAATGACTTATCTATCCTTCTGGGTTCAGCCATGAAGAGATGGGAAATATGCAAGGCAGCAGATGCCAGTTTATGGACCCACGTGAGGACTTAGTGATTTCTTAGCAAGAACAGCTGCTAAGAGCCTGTTTCACCTAGAAGATATGTGACTGTTAACACTTGTAAGATGTAGTAAAAACAACCAAATGCAGGTAAAGTTTGTAGCTCAGGGACAGGGCATTTTTGTCTTCATTCAGAAGACCCTGGGTTTGGTCCCTGGTGAGATGGGATAGAAAAACAGAAAACCAAGGTGACATGAAAAAGGAAAAAGTCCTTCTCCCTGAGGTCTAGTTTGTTTTTCTCATGGGCTGAGAATCAAGAAACTTCAATGCAGCTAATAAAGCCAAGATTGCCTGCAGAGATAATGCCCAATTCTCTCTTTTTTTGAAGACATCTCAAACAAGGGTATTCAAAATAACAAATGATGCTTTCTTTGAGCCAGAATGTTTCTGGCCTTGAGTCTAATTGTATTAACACTCCTCTTTTTATGAAACAATACATTTCATAAAGAGCCACCTAACAATTTCGCCTATAAAAAGAATTTCTTTAAGATGTGGGAAACAAGTTAACCAGGTCATATATTTTTAGTACAGCAATTTATTGTACCCATGGTGCTTATAATGGTTTCCCTAATGTCAGCACATCTTTTAGAATAATGACTGAAGAAGAAATTATAATACAAATAAAAGATAATATAATCCAAATGCCGGGCGGTGGTGGCGCACGCCTTTAATCCCAGCACTTGGGAGGCAGAGGCAGGCGGATCTTTGTGAGTTCAAGGCCAGCCTGGTCTACAAAGCGAGTCCAGGACAGCCAGAGATATTCAGAGAAACCCTGTCTCGAAAAAACCAAAAAAAAAAAGATAATATAATTATGAAACAAGACATATGTGGAAAATACTCATAGTAAAGAATATAATTCATAAGGACATTTGCTGTGAAAAGAACAACCAGATGTATAGACATAGCTTGAAGTACAGTGACAATGGGACAGCTGCACCTGTCTTCTTATTAAGCAAGTCTATTTGAACACATTTTGAGTTCTAAAATGATGTAATCAAAAGTGAATTCCAGGTCAGCCAGGGCTATGTAGGAAGACCCTGTCTTAGAGAGAGAGAGAGAGAGAGAGAGAGAGAGAGAGAGAGAGAGAGAGACAGAAGAACAGATCGACAGACAGAGACAGAGTCCTATTGATTCAAATATGAACTAGTCTCAAAGATGGCTTCACAGAATGACTGCTTTGGTAGACATAGTTTATCACACATTTTTGGCTTGATTACCACTCTAATTTTTTTTTATAACCCAATGAAATGGCAGACCTAGACACCCATGATAATACTTGGTAACCAAACACCCTTGGCTGCAATTTACTGGACCAGAGATAAATTGCTGACTAGGAAGTTTGGAGAGGAGTTCATCTGTAGTCTAAGCCAAGCCAAATAACATTTAAAGATCATAGCTAAGATACAAACAGAGGCTGACTAAAACAAGTACTTAAGGGAAGATTGGATGGCAACTTCTAAACTCACTGCCCAATTAAAAAAAAAGCATTCAGCAGCAGGATTAAAGAAGATTGGTGAGTGCCTGCAGTGAGATGTCTTTCCAACTTTAAGCTGGGAAAATGCTGCTTGTTTTGTGTGCAATAGTTTAAATACAGATATTCTGGTTTCATCTCTATTGTAGAGATTAAGAGATGGAAGTTTAACATCACCGTGGGGTTCAGAATTTGAGCCTTTAAGAAGTGAGGTAGATCTAACTCAGCTTTCATACTAACTTGCCTCATAATTTTAAAAATATCTTCTTAGATCCAGAACACCCTCTTGATTCCTAAACAACTCAAAATTTAACTATGAGACTCTAGCTATCTATTCTTCAACCACCTCAGAGACCTGAAAGGGATAAATATATCTGATTATATAGGAAGTGCAGGGCCTGCAGCTTCAAAAACTAAAAAAATGACATACCAGTGGCTGCCTGGACAGTTCCCATTTTCTCTCCATACATTACAGCATCAATCTTCAGCCATTTGGCCCCATTTCTCTGACAGACATTGGTTGTAGAGCAGGAATTATGAAGGACTTACCTACCCTGTCTTGGCAGCGCTAGGCTGTCGACTTATCTGCTTCCAAGTTTTGTCCTTTTTGGACAGAAGTCTGTCTACAGTTGAAGCAAGGGGTTTTTCTTGCCAAGAGATAGGCTTGCCACTAATTCAACCATCTCACATTGGAGATTCTTCGATGCTCATCTTCTACTTGGAGTAGAATAGGGGGTGCTGTCAGGAGCTGACATGTCTCGATATCAAAAAATCTAAAGTTAAGAAAACATCTTTGAATGCCATATTCTGCAGATCTCTTGAGGTTTTTGAAGATGCCCTATCTATCTCTTATATTTAGATAAGCAAATATTGCTTGTCTCTTAGCAACTTGATTTCTGATGGAGATGGTTAGATAGTAGAATGTTAAAGTCAGGTGCCAAATACATATGGACTGGACATTGGGAATGTATGCTAAGCCACATAACTCTTATAATTGTGGCCTATTTATTTCTGTTGTTTTGTGTTGTATTTATAGTTATAAGAAAAAGAACCATTTTTTGGACTGAAAGGGAGAGCTGTTGGGGGGAAAAAAGAAATACCTTAAACTAAAAAAAAAAAAAAAAGAAGGGAAGAGTGGGACTGGAGGGGGGAGTAGGGAGGGGATTGTGATTGAGATGTAACTTGAAGAAATAAAAAATAAATTATTAAAAAAAAAGGCAGGTGGCAGGGCTGAAACACTGTGAATGGAATAGAGGATACAGCCATTCGGCCTGGTTTTGCAGACCTCCAGGTGTAGAGAAGACGTGGAGCTAAGGTAAAATACAAGAGAACTGTGGTATTGGCCCATGCCTTTGACTTCAGCGGAGACGGGGGGGGGGGACACCGTAGAGTTGGTGGTCTTATGTATTCTAGAGTCATACGGAGCGGGGTGGTGAGGGTGCATACTTTTGGTCCCACCATTCAAGAAGAGTACACCCTTGGTCCCAGCTCCCAGCACACTGGAGACAGAAACGGGCAGATCCCGGAGCTCAGGGTCAGCCTGATGCAGGGCAAACTCTAAATAGAGAAAGACTTCGATCCAGGAGTGGTGGAACACATCTTTGATCCCTTCAGATGGGAAACACAGGTCTCTGATCCCAATAATTAGAATTCAGAAACACACACATGGGATTTGGAGGGACCTAGGTTTGGAGGCTACTTACAAAAGGCCTTCTCGATGCAGGCAGATTGTCCTTTGGGATCTCAAAATATATACACTAGAGCTGGTTTAGCTCCAAGGTGACAGAATGATTTCTTCTTTAACCCGGATTGAAAGATAACGCTTTGCATGTTGTCGGAAGGCCAAATTTGCTTCAGGAGAAGTACTACCTAGCCCCCCCCCAAAAAAAAAAGAGGGCAATTGTCCTAGGGTTGGGATTGGGGCAGGGCTCTGTTCTTATCTTTCCAGGAGAATCGAAGCGTCCATTAGGGGAGCCCGGGGACGGCTGGACAGCCGAAACCTCAGCAGAGAGCAGAATCAGGCACCAAGGAGGACGAGTGACCCAGTTGATTCTGCCTGGCAGACTTCCTCAATAGCTGTCTCCATGGGGGCCTGCAACCACCATGGCAATCCAGTGTCGCTGGGACCGTTCAGCTCTACACAATGCCCCTGCAGGAACCTCAGTGAAGCCTGCAAGATCAGCTTCTGCCTACAAACCCCTTAGGTCATCTAAGCAGCTGAGAACAGAAGGACTGAACATAAAAGGAGTGTACTAACATTTTTAACCATTTTTTCCATTTGGGTTCGGGCCCCAAACAGGTCTACTACGACCCAAATCAGCAGGAAGTCACTTTAAGAGAGCGACTTCCCATGCCCAGAGGGTGGGGAAGGTGTTTCTCTGCCCTTCTTTTTGGTTATTTGAAGGATAACTGAAAACTCCGATATTTAGGGGAAGAGATTACAAGCTGATAAATGGTCCTGTTTAATGGGTTTTGGAGGTTAGCCCCAGGGACTTCCTACTTTTCCTTTTCTGTATCCTTCTTCCTCTCCTATGTAGGACTGCATAGGCTTGAGAAAAATGAGATATAGACAAGGCACAGGAAGGTCCAAGAAGAAGGGGCAGATTATTGAATATGCCCTTATACCTTTGTATATTGATACAAAATTAGTAGTTTATTTGGCTAAAGTGGTATTGACCATTGTTTATTGTGCAAAAATAAGATTGTATTGGATTACATCAGTATTGATCTTTGTATATTGATACAAAATTAAGATTATATTTGGCCACAATGGTATTGACCCTTGTATATGGACGTAATATTAAGATTGTATTGGGCTACATAGGCATTCATCTTGGTATATTGATACATAATTAAGAGTATATTTAACCACAATTGAATAGATCTTTGTATATTGATACAAATTTAAAGGTAACGCTTCCTAATGGTATCATACCTAGAGTTACTTAAAAATAAAATGTGAAGCTCTGACCTCTTGATACCAACCATCTAAAACGGTCTAGGATAGTTAAGTAAAACAAACTTCTAGTCATGCAAACATGTCACTTTGTTAGCTACTATGACAGTCTATCACAGATAGTCTCTAAACTACCCAGTAATCAAGTTGCTAAGAGACAAGCAGCATTTGCTTATCTAAATACAAGAGATGGATAGGGAATCTTCAAAAACCCCAAGAGATCTGCAGAATATGGCATTCAAAGATGTTATCTTAAATCAAGATTTTCTTTTTTTTTTGATATCGAGACATATCAGCGCCTGACAGCACCCCCTATTCTACTCCAAGTAGAAGATAAGCATCAAAGAACCTCCACTGTAAGATGGTTGAATTAGAGGCAAGCCTATCTCTTGATATGAAAAAACCCCTTGTACCAACTGCAGACAGACTGCTGTCCAAAAAGGACAAAACTTGGTAGCAGGGAAGTCGACAGCCTAACTCTGCCAAGACAGGGTAGGTAAGTCCTTCATAATCCCTGCTCTACAACAAATGTCTGTCATAGAAACAGGACCCAAAGGCTGAAGACTGATGCAGGAATGTATGGAGAGAAAATGGGAACTGTCCAGGCAGTCATTGGTACGTCCTTTCTTAGTTTTGGAAGCTGCAGGCCCTGCACTTCCTATATAAGCAGATATATTTATCCCTCTCAGGTCTCTGAGGTGGTTTAAGAATAAACAGCTAGAGTCTCATAGTTAAATTTTGAGTTGTTTAGGAATCAAGAGGGTGTTATAGATCTAAGAAGATACTCTTAAAAGTGTGTTGCAAGTTAGTATGAATGTTGAGTCAGATATAAACCTTTAAACTCATGGAGATGGTTAGGTAGTAGAATGTTAAAGTCAGGGGCCAAATATGTATAAACTGGACATTGGGAAGGTATACTGGGCCATTTAACTCTCATAAATGTGGCATATTTATATCTGTTGTTTTGTATAATACTTACTGTTATAAGAGAAGGAACCATCTGTTGGACTGAAAGGGGAAACTTCTGGGGGGGAAGAGGGGGGAAGGACGGGATTGAAAGGGGAATAAGGAAGGGTTTTGTGACTGAGATGTAACTTGAAGAAAAAAAAAGTATTAAAAAAAAAGAAATACCTTAAACTAAAAAAAAAAAAAAAAAAAAGAAGGGAAGAGGATGGGGGGTTGAGGGGGAGGATGGTGGAAGGGTGGGACTGGAGGGGGGAGTAGGGAGGGTATTGTGATTGAGATGTAACTTGAAGAAATAAAAAATAAATTATTAAAAAAAAAAGAAGTGAGTTAGATAAACTTCATGAGGTAAGACTAGCCGAATGAATGTTGGTGTCTTTATA
Source organism: Lophiomys imhausi (assembly GCA_907164525.1). Classification (NCBI taxonomy): domain Eukaryota; kingdom Metazoa; phylum Chordata; class Mammalia; order Rodentia; family Muridae; genus Lophiomys; species Lophiomys imhausi. The sequence goes on from CAJQZJ010034075.1 coordinate 748,105, forward strand.
AGAACACAGAGAGGTCACACACATATGCACATTCCCTGGGTTTGTTTGTTTGTTTGTTTTGCATGTCAAGGATTGGACTTTCTAGGCCATCAGCCGATGTTGCTTTGTCTTAGGGTTTCTATTGCTGTGATAAAATGCCATGACAAAAAAAAAAACGTGGTGAGGAAAGGGTTTATTTGGCTTACATTTTGACATCACTTTTTGTCATTGATGTAAGTCAGGGCATTATCCTGGAGGCAGGAGCTAATGCAGAGGCCATGGAGGGGTGCCGCTTACTGGCTTGTAACCCAATGGCTTACTCAGTTTCTTTCTTTTCTTTCTTCTTTCTTTCTTTCTTTCTTTCTTTCTTTCTTTCTTTCTTTCTTTCTTTCTTCTTTCTTTCTTTCTTCTTTCTTTCTTTCTTTCTTTCTTTCTTTCTTTCTTTCTTTCTTTCTCTCTCTTTCTTTCTCTCTCTCTTTCTTTCTTTCCTTCCTTCCTTCCTTCTTTCTTTCCTTCCTTCCTTCCTGCCTTCTCTCTCTCTCTCTCTTCCCTTCTTTCCTTTTCTTTCTTTTTTTCGTCAATGATTTATTTATTCACTTTATATCTCAATAGCAGCCACCTCCCTCCTCTCCTTCCAGTTCCACCCTCCCAACCTATTCCCCAGTCACCCCTTCCCTCCCCAGTACCAACCAACCCCAGCACATCAAGTATTAGGACTAAGTGCATCCTCTTCCACTGAGTCCAGACAAGGAGCCCAGATACAGGGAAGAGATCCAAAAGCAGGCCACAAGGTCCAAAAGCAAGGTCCAAGTCCAACACAGCCCCTACTCCATTTGTCAAGGTATCCACTTAAAGACCAAGCAGCCCACCAGATTTTTATACGTAGGGGCCTAGGTCCAGTTCATTCATGACCTTTGGTTGATGGTTCAGTCTCTATGAGCCCCAATGGGCCCAGGTTTTGGCTCTGTAGATCTTCTTGTGGAAACTTTGAGCCCTCTAAAGCTCTCTCAATCCTTCCCCTAACTATTCCACAAGACTCCATGAGCTCCTCCTAATGTTTGGCTGTGAGCTCCTCCTAATGTTTGGCTGTGGGTATCTGCATCTGTTTCCATTATCAGATGGATGAAGCATCTTGAATGACAGTTATGCTATATTCCTGACTACAAGCATAGAAGAGTATCATTAATTAGTATCAAGAGTTGGCCTCAAGTTGGGACAGTCATTGGTTGGCCTTTCCCTCAATCTCTGCTTTATCTTTATCCCTGCACATCTTGTAGGCAGGGCATATTTTGGGTTGATGATTTTGTGGATGCTGTCCCCCTCCCTCCACTGGAAGTCCTGCTGGCTTCAGGAAATGGCTACTTCAATCTCCATATTCCCACACTGCTAGGAGTCTCAGCTAGAGTCACACACCCCCAATATCATCCCAGGAGATTCCCCCATCCCCGGTCACCAGCTTCTCCCAGAGATTCCCCCCCCCCCCCAAACAATTTCCCCTTTTTCTCCCTGCCCTCTAACTCCCACCTCTGTTCTCACCACACCTGATTCCCATCCTCTTTCCCCTTCCCACCCTCTCTCCCACTCAGTTCCCTCTCTCTGTCAATTTCCAATGTCTATTTTATTTTCCCTTCTGAGTGAGATTCAAGCATCCTCCCTTGGGGCCTCCTTGTTGTTTAGCTTTTTTGGATCTGTGGATTGTAATAAGATTATCCTGTACTATTTGGCTCATATCCACTTATTAGTGAGTACATACCATGCATGTCTTTCTGAATGTGTGTTCCCTCACTCTGGATGATATTTTCCAGTTCCATCCATTTCCCTGCAAATTTCATGAGTCATATTCCATTGTGTAAATGTATAACAGTTCCTTTATCCATTCTTCTGTAGAGGGACATCTGGGTTGTTTCCAGTTTCTGAGTATTATGAATAAAGCTGCTATGAACATAGTTGAGCCAATGTCCTTGTGGTTTGGTGGAGCTTCTTTTGGTATGTGTCCAGGAGAGATATATCTGGGTCTTGAGGTAGAACTACTTCCTACTTTCAGAGATACCACCAGATTAATTTTCAGCGTGGTTGTGCTGTTTGCACTCTCACCAGCAATGGAAGAGTGTTCCCTTTGCTCTGCATCCTCACCGACACATGCTGTCACTTGAGTTTTTGACATTAGCCATTCTGAAAGGTGTTAAGTGGTATTTAATTTCTTAAGTTATTTATATATTTTTAATACTAGCCCTATATCAGATGTAGGGTTGGTTAAGATCTTATCCCATTCTGTAGGCTGCTGTTTTGTCCTATTGATGGTGTCCTTTGCCTTATAGAAGCTTTTCAGTTTCATGAGGTCCAATTTATTAATTGTTGATCTTAGCTCCTGAGCTGTTGTTGTTCTGTTCAGGAAGCTGTCTCCTGTGCCAATGAGTTCAAGGCTGTTCCCCATTTTTGTTTCTAATAGATTTAGTGTATCTGGCTTTATGTTGAGGTCTTTGGTCCACTTGAGTTTTGTGCAGGGTGATAATTATGGATCTATTTGCATTTTCCTACATGTATACATCCAGTTAGACCAGCACCATTTGTTGAAGATACTTTCCTTCCAGCCCTTTACTCTGAGGTAATGTCTATCTTTGGTAGCAGAATGATGGATCATGTTTTCGCTCCATTCTGTTAGCCTGTGTCTTTTTATTGGGGTGTTGAGCCCATTGATGTTGAGAGACATAAATGACCAAAGATTTTTAGTTCCTGTTATTTTTATATTGGTGTTGGCTCTGTGTGTGTGTGTGTGTGTGTGTGTGTGTGTGTGTTTCCTTTCTTTTGACTTTGCCAACATGTGGTTATTGATTTGCTGTGTTTTCCTGGGTAGAGTTAGCTTCCTTGGGGTAGAGTTTTCCTTCTAGTATCTTCTTTTTTATAATAATTTATTTTTTATTTCTTCAAGTTACATCTCAATCACAATCCCTTCCCTACTCCACACTCCAGTCCCACCCTTCCACCCTCCTCCCCCTCAACTCCCCATCCTCTTCCCTTCTTTTTTTTTTTTTTTTTTAGTTTAAGGTATTTCTTTTTCCCCCTAACAGCTCTCCCTTTCAGTCCAACAAATGGTTCTTTTTCTTATAACTATAAATACAATACAAAATAACAGAAATAAATAGTCCACAATTATAAGAGTTATATGACTTAGCATACATTCCCAATGTCCAATCCATATGTATTTGGCACCTGACTTTAACATTCTACTATCTAACCATCTCCATGAGTTTAAAGTTCTATATCTGACTCAGCTTTCATACTAACTTGCCTCACAATTTTAAAAATATCTTCTTAGATCCAGAACACCCTCTTGATTCCTAAACAACTCAAAATTTAACTATGAGACTCTAGCTATCTATTCTTCAACCACCTCAGAGACCTGAGAGGGATAAATATATCTGCTTATATAGGAAGTTCAGGGCCTGCAGCTTCCAAAACTAAGAAATGACATATCAGTGGCTGCCTGGACAGTTCCCATTTTCTCTTCATACATTACAGCATCAATCTTCAGTCATTTGGCCCCGTTTCTCTGCCAGACATTGATTGTAGAGCAGGAATTATGAAGGACTTACCTACCCTGTCTTGGCAGAGCTAGGCTGTCGACTTACCTGCTTCCAAGTTTTGTCCTTTTTGGACAGAAGTCTGTCTACAGTTGAAGCAAGGGGTTTTTCTTGCCAAGAGAAAGGCTTACCACCATTTCAATCATCTCCCACTGGAGATTCTTCGATGCTCATCTTCTACTTGGAATAGAATAGGGGGTGCTGTCAGGAGCTGACATGTCTTGATATCAAAAAATCTAGTATCTTTTATAGGGCTGGATTCATGTATAGATAGTGTCTAAATTTGGTTTTGTGGAATATCTTTTTTCTCCATCTATGGAGAAAGCATGTCTGCTTATCTGGTCATACAGATATATGTCTCCTGTAAGGCAAAGGACACCATCAATAGGACAAAACAGCAGCCTACAGAATGGGATAAGATCTGGGTATAGTAGTCTGAGCTGATATCTGTGGTCTCTAAGAGTCTGCAATATATTTTCTCAGGCTCTTTTGGTTTTTAGAATATGTGCTGAGAAGTCTCTTGTGATTCTGATAGGTCTGCTTTTATATGTTACTTTGCCATTTCCCCTTGGTGCTTTTAATATTCTTTCTTTGTTCTGTATATTTAGTGTTTTAATCGAGTGGCAGGAGGATTTTCTTTTCTGGTCCAATCTATTTGGTGTTCTGTAAGCTTCTTGTATGTTTATAGACATTTCTTTCATTAGGTTGGTGAAGTTTTCATGTATGATTTTTCTGAAAATATTTTCTGGGCCTTGGAAATGGGTTTCTTCTCCTTTTCCAACTGCTATTATTTTTAGGTTTGGTCTTTTGTCAGTGCCCCAGATTTCTTGGATATTTTGTGTGAGGAAATTTTTAGACTTACCATTTTCTGTGACTGATGTATCGATTTCTTCACTCTTATATTCTATGCCTGAGATTCTCTCTTCCATCTCTTGTATTGTTCTGTTGTTCTTAGCATCTGTATTTCCTATTCTCTTACCTAGGTTTTCCATCTCCAGGATTCCCCCAGATTATGTTTTCTTTATGGCTTTCATTTCCATTTTCAAGTCTTGAACAGTTTTTTTTCATTTCCTTTACCTGTATTTGATTATATTTTCCTGTATTTCTTTAAAGGATTTAGTTATTTCCTCTTTAAGGCCTCTATTATCATTATAAGTTTAGATTTAAGGTCATTTTCTTGTGCTTCAGCTGTGTTAGCATATCCAGTGCTTGGTGTGGTAGGATAACTGGGCTCTAGTGGTGCCATCTTGCCCTGGTTCTTGTTGATTGTGTTCTTAAACTGGCCTTTAGACATCTGGCTGTCTCAGTGTTGGCTGGACATTTCTGATGCAGGACTCCTCAGGGAGTCAGGCAAAGCTTTGTGCCTGACAATGGAACTCAGGAAACAGCCCACTGCTTACTTCTGGTGGCACTGCCCCAGGTGGAAGTGAATGTTCCTTGGCTCCCTTAGACCTCTTGGAGAAGGGAGGCAGAGCAGTGGGCCAGACAGTGAAGCTCAAGGGACAGAGTACAGCTTTCTTTGCTGATTGTGTCCAAGGTGGATCAGATAGGCAGGTAACTGGTGGGGAGGGGACTAAGCCAGAAGCCTGCTCAGGAAAGCAGAAGCGCAGCTTGCTTTCTTATAGAACCTAGGGCCACCAGCCCAGGGATGGTACCATCTACAATGGTAGGGGTCTCCCCTATAAATCCCTAATAAGAAGATGTCCTACAGTCTTGCCTATAGTCTGATCCTGTGAAGGAATTTTCCCAACGCATTACTTTAGCTTTTGTCAAGATGACACAAAACAATTCAGCACAGGCTCCTTAATCTTAGGCAGAATCACAAAGCCCAAGTAAAACCTACTTCCATTGTAACCTATTCTGTTATGAAATGGATTAATGTTCTCTATTAGGCACTACCATGATAGAAAACTATGCTATTCTTGATGGGGAAGGCTCCCACTGCTCACTAACACCGCATTAGACATGAGCCATACCATTATAAATACTTGTCTGTGTTTTAGTTTCCTTAACCGTATAAAATACTTGTCTTAGCCGGGCGGTGGTGGCGCACGCCTTTAATCCCAGCACTTGGGAGGCAGAGACAGGCAGATCTTTGCGAGTTTGAGGCCAGCCTGGTCTACAAAGCGAGTCCAGGACAGCCAGAGCTGTTAAACAGAGAAACCCTGTCTCGAAAAAAAAAAAAAATACTTGTCTTTTGGAGTTCTAGAGAATCCCACAGCTTTAAACTGATCATACAGAAGAGTGGTATGTTCTAATGGTGAGCTACTCCCTAGATTTATTGCACTTTTATTCTATCTACCCTGTCTTTGGCAACAATGGAAAGGTTTTTTTTTTAATTATTTATTCTTTTTTTGTAAAAGTAATTTTCAAATTTCTCCTTATTTTATCAAAAAGCAATTTATTAAAAAATCTTACTGGAAGATTTAATAAAGTGGAAAACAGCCCAACAGGTCTGATCAGTGGCTGAGCTGCATAGTTTCACCCTTACAGCCTTTCCCAGTATCCTTTGTCCCCACATACTCTATCCCAAGCAAACTGTCCTCTAGCTTGAAAGCCTTCGCCTTTGAAAATGAACCAAGATAAATGAAGAACAGAAGGTCTGAAATAAAGCTTAATCCCTGCAAGGACCAGCTGAAGATCAGTGCGACTGTACAGACACACAGTCTTCAAGGACTTCCTGCCTAGGCATGGAGAATTCCAGCAAGGGGCCCAGGCCAGAACCCTGAAGGCCAGAGGCTGAAGAAAGATAGATGCAAAGCTGGGGCTGGAGCTGAAAGGGTGTCAGGAGGAGCATGGTTGCCCTGGGCAGTGTGCTTGTATTCCCGTTTTCCCTAACAGAGAAAATAAGTAGTGCGTGAAAAAGATAATTTTCCAAACAGAATATAGACATTTAAAATGCCCTTGCAATGAGGTAAATGGAAGCACAGAAAGTTGAGGTGGGAGTTTTTCCTGATAGACTAACCAGGAAATGTCATATCCACTGTTCTTTCAACCAGAATTGAAAGACTTGAGGACAAGGGTAGAAATGGTTTGGTAAAGACGACTCTCACCCCCAATTCCTTCCTCTGTGGAAGCAATGAACACTTGAAAAAGTGGCCGGAAACTACTTTTTTTTCTGAACTCTGGAAATTAACCAAACTTTTTTTTTCCTTTATTTTTTATTTCTTCAAGTTACATCTCAATTGCAATCCCCTCCCTATTCCCCCATTCAGTCCCACCCTCCCACCCTCAAACCCCCATCCTCTTGCCTTTTTTTTTTCTTTTAAGTTTAAGGTATATCTTATTTCCCCCTACAGTTTCCCCTTTCAGTCCAACAAATGGCTCTTTCTCTTATAATAATAAATACAATACAAAACAACAGAAGTAATTAGGCCACAGTTATGAGGGTTATATGGCTTAGCGTACATTCCCAATGTCCAGTTCATATGTATTTTGTACCTGACATTAACATTCTACTATCTAACCATCTCCATGAGTTTAAAGTTCTATATCTGACTCAACATTCATACTAACTTGCAACATAATTTTAAAAGTATCTTCTTAGATCTATAACACTCTCTTGACTCCTAAGCAACTCAAAATTTAATTATGAGACTCTAGCTATCTGTTCTTCAACCACCTCAGAGACCTGAGAGGGATAAATATATCTGATTTTATAGGAAGTACAGGGCCTGCAGCTTCCCAAGCTAAGAAAGGACATACCAGTGGCTGCCTGGACAGTTCCCATTTTCTCTCCATACATTACAGCATCGATCTTCACTCATTTGGCCCCGTTTCTCTGACAGATATTGATTGTAGAGCAGGGGTTATGAAGGACTTACCTACCCTGTCTTGGCAGAGCTAGGGTGTCGACTTACCTGCTTCCAGGTTTTGTCCTGTTTGGACAGCATTCTGTCTACAGTTGGAGTAAGGGGCTTTTCCTACCAAGAGATAGGCTTGTGACTAATTCAATAATCTCCCACTGGAGATTCTTCGATGCTCATCTTCTACTTGGAGGAGAATAGGGGGTGCTGTCAGGAGTTGATATGCCTTGATATAAAAAAATCTAAAGTTACGAAAACATCTTTGAATGCCATATTCTGCAGATCTCTTGAGGTTTTTGAAGAGGCCCTATCTATCTCTTATATTAGGATAAGCAGATGTTGCTTGTCTCTTAGCAGCTTTATTTCTGATTAGCTTAGAAAATAACTATAATAGGGTGTCATAGTACCTAACATAATGACCGGCTTGCATAACCATTAGTTTGCATTTCTTAATTATCCTAAACAGTTTATGACAATTAGTAGTAAAAGGCCAAAACATCCCATTTCATTTTTTTTTCTTTACCTCCTAACCCTTCCATCTCATTTCTCTGGGGTGGGGTGTCCTTATATAACAGTCCCTCATCTCAGTTGAGAGGTCGTATGAGGGCCAAGAGCCTTCTCATCCATTGGGGGTCTACGAAGCAGTACCATCAGTGAAAAGTGTCTCGTTGCCCGGGAGAGAGAACTACTAAACAAACAAACCAATAAGCAGACAAATAGATAAAAAGACTAAAAAATAGAAAAAAATTATAAAAAATATATAAAAAATAAAAATTAAAAATAAAAAGTCTATGTCCAAGTTCCCTTTGGTGTGTTAGTTGTAGTATCGATACCTTCTACTATATAGCTAAAATCCTACTATAAGTGAATAGATGCCATATGTGTCCTTCTGAGTCTGGGTTAGCTCACTCAGGATGAGCTTTTCTAGTTCCATCCATTTGGCTGAAAATTGCATAATTTCATTGTTCCTGATAGCTGAATAATATTCCATTGTGTAGATGCAAACTTTATAGCAACCTGGAAAGCATTTATTCAAATGAAGCTTATCAAGAACAGTTTCTCTGTGGCTCCAAAATTCCCCCAAAGTCACTCTTCTTGCTGAGCCATGACACAATCTTAAAACTCTTAACAGCCAGAAATCCTGTGGAAAGCTAACAGACTCACCATACCCAGGAGACAGAGCTGTAATAGCAGGGGCCTCAAGATTTTCTGAGCCCCAATCGCAGTGAATTGTTACATCTTCACCATACTTCCTTGGAATTTTTAATCAGAACCGCCTGTATTTGACAGGACCCAGAGCTCTCCTAAAGCAAACCACCTTATCCTAATAGACACTTGCTGAAAACAATCAGAGGCAATTGGATATTGTGGCTTCCCAAGGCAAATGACAAAAAAACCAAAGCAAATAAGTACCTGACCAGATTAATTAATAAGAAAAGTTTTGGAGTGAGCATTCCACATGAGAATTTGAAAATCTGTAACACTGGACTTCTAGAAGGCCTGTGGGTGACCAGAAGAGAACAGAGCTGCTTCTAAAAGTTCAGCTTGGGTTTGCCTTAAGGCTCTGCAAAAGCAAGAAATGCGAGTGAAGGCAAAGTAGAAGCTGGCTGACTGTAGACTGACAGACACCCCCATCACCTGTACAGGGCATTCGGCAGTGAGCCTGAGAATCACAGGCTCCAGAAGACTTGGGAATCTCTATCTAAAGTTCTAGAAAGATAAATACAGGATTCACAGAACTTTAGGTCATCTGACCAAGCAAAAATGAGAAGTCTCAAATTATAAAGGGAAGGAATGGAGTTAGAATGTTACTACTGCCCTTACAGAAGTAAAGATTCTTACAGAAATACTGAGAAGAGTTGTCCACTCACACACACACACACACACACACACACACACACACACATACACACACACGCTTCTGCCTCATTTCTGATCTTGAAAAGCTTCCAGCCTTTTCTAGTTGAGGCTGGTGTTAGCTGTCCTGTTGAGGAAGTTTCCTTTTCTTTTTTTTTAAATTAATTCTTTGATAGTTATATGCAATATGTTTTGATCATTTCCACCCACTCATCTCCCTAGTTTTTCCTAGTTCACACTCCTTCCCGATCCACCTATGTCTCTGACATATTAAACAAACAAAACAACACACACACACACACACACACACACACACACAAACAAAAAACCTCCAAAGCCCAATTTTGTGTTGCCCAAATATTCTTAGATATTTGTCTTCTGCTGGAGGGCAGGTAACTTGTCAGGGGATACACTCTCAGACAAAACTGGCTCTCTCTTTTCCATCAGTTAATAGTTACCAATAGTTCCACAGATTGAGGTAGAATTGTGTGCCTAGCTCTTCTGTCCTTGTTGGAATTTGGTCTGGCTTGACCTTGCACAGATTTTGTAAATGAGGTCTCAAACATTGTGAGTTCTACTCCTTACTTCTTTTCAGGGTGTACTGAACTTTCTAGCTGGGAAATTCGGGCAAGAGAAAAGAGGGAGGAGCATCAGGTTATAAAGGAAGAACCAAAACAATTTCTGTTTTCTGAAGACTTACTTTTTATTTAGAAAATTCTTATGAGTCCCAAATCTCCAAGTCTCTTAGCATTAATAAGAGTTCAACATGGGTTCAGAATATAAGGTCTAAATTTATGACTTATGACAAACATGGAAGAATACTTTCACTTCTGTATTTATAATATCAACAAAAGAATAAAATAGGAACTATTAAGAAAAAGTAAAATATTACATTTAAAACAGAAAGTTGTTAGTGGAAAAATTAACACATTTAAAAAATCTTTTAATGATCATGTATTAATTTCACAAAATAATGTGTTTTATTATCACAATTTTATACATGCTATTTAATGAATTTTGGTTATATTCACCCCATTGCTTCCTGCCACTGATTACTCTATAAAAATCATAAATAGAAATGGATTTGTATTCATGGATCAAAAAAAATTGTATTGTTTATATGGCAGGTCGCGAAAACTAGTACTTCCCTATTTAAATGTCAGAGGGATGTTTTCTTGTCTTTATTTTAAAACAGAAATTGACAATTTAGTCTCAAAATCTACCTGAAAGTGGAAGTAGTCTAAGGAAAGCAAAAATAATCTAGAAAGGAAAGAAACTGTAAAACTTAATACTTTACACATCCAAAACTACAAAGTTATAGTCATAGAACTGATATGGTACTGACACCAGGACAGACAGAGATCAGTGGAGTAGAACTTGCAGTCTAGAATTAATTACATATTTACTAGCAGTATTTATCCTCAAGAAGAGAGCTTGAAAAATATAATGTGAAAACTTTTACTGTTTACTCATATGCTAGTGGATATAGCTGAATCTTTACCTTGTACCAATAGAAAATTAATTTAAAGTGGATGAAATATCTAAATATACATGGTACAAGTATAAACTGTTGGAAGAGTATAGTTATGAATCATTGAGACTTGAGTATTGGCAATGGTTTCATAGATATGGACTCAAAAGGACTAGGAATAAATTCAGATGATTTTTACTTTATCAAAAACTTTAAAATTAATGCTTCAGTTGATAGTATTAAGCTAACTCATAGAATGGAAGTAAGTGCTTGCAAATTTTCCAAATATAGATTTGTATCTAGGGTATTTAAAATAACTCAATAATAAAAAGACAATAGAAATTATAAATGCTCAAAAAATCTTAACATTTCTTGCAACAATTTAAAAATGGCAAAAGATACATTTAAAAGATGCGCATGTAAGATAAAAACAATGAAGACTGGAGAGTTGGCACAGTGGTTAAGAGCACTGAATGCTCTTCCAATGGACCTGGGTTCAGTTTCCCAAAACCCACATGGTAGCTCACTGCTGTCTGTAACTCCTTTTCCAGGGGATTCGACACCCTCACACAAGCATACATGTAATCAAAACACCAACATATATAAAAATAAATAATTTTAAAAAAGAGAAAAATCAATAAGATACTGCTTTACATCCACTGGAATGTCGAAAAAAGAGGCAGGGGCAATAGCAAATGTGAATGAGGATGTAGCAATATAACATGACCCAGCTACTCTAGGAAATACTTTTGCAGCTGTTTATGTTTAAATATAAGGGAATATTTCTTCACCAACAGTTTCATTCCTGGGTACATACTCAAAAGACCCAAAAACATATCCACTTTAACATTTATACATTACTTTTTCATAAGCATTATTATTTATAATAAAGAAAATAAAAATATAATATCCAATCACAAGAAAGAATGAAGGGTCAAAGTGATGGCCCAGATGTTGACAGCACTTACTACTCAGTGACGAGGACTGGAGCTCAGATCCCAGCAGCAGCACATTCTGAATATCCATGATGCCCTAGAGGTGTGCATGTACACGCTCACAGAAATAGCTGCCTGTGTACCCACACGAATATATATGAAAAAGGATGAAGAATTAACTAGTGTTCCAGTACAGATGACTTCAAAAGGATGCTAAAAGAAAGAAAGCAGCATAAAAAGCCAATGCATTTGGGATTCTATGAATATGAACTGTCTATTCATAGAAGAAGTAAATCAGAAAGACAGAAGATTCCTGGTTGCCATGAGCTGGAAGATGGGAGGGAATGTGTAGTGACTATTCACAAGAATGCAGTTTATTTTGAGAACGATGAAAATGTTCTGTGATATAGATGCTGGTGATAACAACACAGGAGAGTAGGGTGTAGAGGCAAAACCACATCCCTCATTTTAAGGAGGATGAGAGGGTTTATTCTGGAGATAAGAATGAGTGATCAGGGTCCGAGACCACAGGTTTCAGTCACCCTAAAATTCTGTGTTCCAATGAGGTAATAATTTCATAAACATTTCATAGTAACAGAACAAAGAAAGTCATAAATCAAGATAGCTTTCAAAGCTGACCCTACCACCCCTCCCCGTTGTCTATCCTGGGAGGTGTGGCCTCAAGGGCATGAGTGCAGGAGAGCCAGTTCTGCCCCTTGCCAGTTGCTGCAAGTGGAAGAGCTGGAGGGCTGAACAACTTAGCCATCACCCAGCCCAGATCCAGGCCTTTGAGTTAGCCCACCCCAAAATCTGCCCTATCTATGAACTGCTGGCACTGTGGTTCTACTAGTCCTGTAGAACCAAAGTTGCAGGATCTCTGTGACACAGGCTAACTGAGAGGAGTCCAGTGAGGATTCATTATTGATAGTGTAGAAGAGGTCAGAAGCCTCAAACCAGAGCCATGACTCATTGCAATGAAAAAGCAAGTAAAGGTGTTTGGGCAAAAGGGTACACTGTATGACACACTGTGACACACCACAACTTCCACAGCTAAAAGTTTTGTTTTTATTTTTAATTATTGTTTATTAATTTGTTTTTAAATATTTATTTATTACTTCAGGTTACATCTCCATCACAGTGTCCTCTTTCTGCCCCTCCCAGTCCCACCCTCCCACCCTCTACCCCCTATCTCTTCCATCCCACTCCTCTGGAGTGGAGTGTCCCTACATAACAGTCCCCCACCCCAGTTCAGCAGTCATATGAGGGCTAAGAGCCTCCTCATACACTGGGGACCTACAAGACAGCACCACTAGGGCAAGTTTCTCATTGATAGGAAACAAAGTCTATGTTCTTGTTTCCCTTGGTGCATTGGTTGCATTATATCTATCCTGTACTATATGGCTAAAATCTGATTATAAGTGAATAGATGCCATGTGCATCCTTCTGAGTCTGGGTTAGCTCACTCAGGATGAGCTTCTCTAGTTCCATCCAGTTGGCTGCAAATTGCATGATTTTGTTGTTTCTGATGGCTGAGTAGTATTCCATTGTGTAGATGTACCACAGTGTTTTTTTTTTTTTTATCCATTCCTTGGTTGAGGGACATCTGGGTTGTTTCCAGTTTCTAGCTATTATGAATAAGGCTGCTATGAACATAGATGAGGAAACTTCCTTGTGATTAGGTGAGGAATCATTTGTATGTATACCCAGAAGTGGTATGGCTGGGTCCTGAGGCAGAGCTATTCCACATTTTCTAAGATATCACCAGACTGATTTCCATAGTGGTTGTACCAACTTGCACTCCCACCAGCAATGAAGGAGTGTTCCCCTTTCTCCACACCCTTGCCAGCATGTGCTGTCATTTGAGCTTTTGATCTTAGCCATTCTGACAGGTGTGAGATGGAATCTCAGAGTCATATTGAGTTGCACTTCTCTGATGATTAAGGATGCTGAGCATTTCTTCAAGTGTGTCTCAGCCATTAGGGATTCCTCCTTTGTGAATTCTCTGTTTAGCTCTGTTTTGTTGTTCTTATTTTTCCCCCTGTGGGAAGGTTGCAAGGATGGAGGGTGAATATGGAGGAATGGGGAAATGAGTGGTATTGGGGTGCCTGATATGAAATTCACAAAGAACCAATAAAAAGTTAAAAAAACAAAAACAAAAAAACCCAAAAACCACTCATTTCTCAATGGGCTTTATGAGCATCCAGAGCAGGATGAAGTCTGGAATTTTTTACTTTGTTCTTTTTGAGACACTAGTTTACCTTTGTAGTATATTAATTATTTAGTAAGTGTTTTATCTAAACTACTTTCTCTTTCTTTAAAATTCAAAACACAGAGGGAATCAAGATGGCAGCAGCTGGCACAGACACATTTTGAACAAGGGGAAAACAGCTAGATTACCACAGAGATATAAGCACATTGAGCAACAATCTGAGAGGCGTGGACCTGCTGGGGCTTACACAGCGAACCCAGGGACTAATAAGATTCCCTGAGTAAGACTCTCAGACACTCAGAAAAACATACCAGTCATCCATGAAAGCTGCAGAAGCTGCAGAAGCAGGAGAGCTTCATAATGAGAGGAGCCTGTGGGTCTGAGCCACTCAGGTCCCCAATGAGCAGCTATGAACCCGAGACATGGGTACTCACCAGCTTCCTCAGCACCCAGCTTCCATGCAGTCACCAAAAAGATGACCAACAGAGCCATGGGATCAGGTATATTCTTGGAGGAACCATTATGGCGGCAATCCACAGCACATACTGAGGCGAGGCACAAGAATATATAGGCTCACCCAGAAAGGCTTTGAACAATACAGGTCCCTCTACTGGATATACAAACACTCGGAAGAACATTGCGGCCAGACAAAGCAGTGTGAGGGGGCACTTCCTGCTGCGATATAGTGGCCCACATGTCTGATCAATTCAGAGACTGAGTGGGCAGCTCCAACCTCTGGACAGAGGTCCTCCTAGCTTCCTGAGCCCCCAATATCCACACAGTCACTCCAGCACCCAAAAGAGGACCAGCAGAGCCACGGGAACCATAAGATCAGAACCGGCTGAAAGGTGAGTGGTTGAGTTAAAAGGTGGCAGAGCTCTATTGAGTCAAATGCCTGTGGTTGGGTTGTGGTGTTCACATCAGTTCCCCCAGCCATTGCACCTTGCCCCTCCTTGGCTGGATACCCGTTCTTCAATGTCTATAGTTCAGTCCCTGGAGCAGCAGGTTCTTGCTATTATGCACTACCTGAGTGACACAGACTACAAGGGCTCAGCACTTAGGGCCAAGAGGCACAGAGGTGCCCTGGGTACCACCTGGGAGGAGCCACCTGGAGGGACCATGACCACAGACCTGACTCTCAGCCCAGACACATGAGCAACTGGGGATCCGCAGCTCTATCCTACAGTCTGTGGTCCTCTGACTCTCCCCACTCCCACCACTGACTTCAATAGGAAGACATGTTGGATTTCAGGACCCTGCAAGCTGTAATAACACATCCCACCCCAATTCCCAACTTGAGTACCCAGTTGGGACACAACAAGAAGTGGCAAACTTTGGGTGGCCCTCTGAGAGCCAGTCACCAACAAGACCCCACCCAGCTTGTGTAAAGCTGCAGACCACCAAGATTATACAGCCCCTACAACAAAGCTCCTTCCTTAGCACCAGGTCCAGAAGACACTAGGAACAATCAATTAAGGACAACCAGATGGCTAAAGGTCAGTGAAAGAACAAAAACCATCCGACCATAGCTGAAACACATGAAAATGATGACAGATCTATACTTATGACAATGATAGAGGCCTTGAAAGAAGAAAATAAATCCCTTAGAGAACTTAAAGTAATCACAATTCTACAATTGAAAGCAATGGAGAACTATATTAGAGATCTCCAAGCTAACTCAGTCATACAAGAGTCGGAAAGAGACAAAGCTATGAAAGATTTCCAGGCAAAGACAGCCAAATTGGAACAGGGAATGTATAAAACAGTTCAATATCTGAAAGTGGAAATGGAAGCAATAAAGAAAACACAAGCAGAAATAATACTGTAGGTGGAAAAATCAAGGAAAGATAACAGGAAAAACAGACATGAGTATCATAAATAGAATACACGAGATGGAAGACAAAATCTCAGGCATGGAAGACTCAATTGAAGAAATCAGTAGAACAACCAAAGAAAATGAGAAATCTAAAAATGTTCTCACCAACAACATAAAAGAAATCAGGGACTTGATGAAAAGACGAAACCTAAGAATTATAGGCATAGATGAAAGAGAAGTCTCCCAACTCCAAGGTTCAGGAAACATCTTCAACAAAATCATAGAAGAAAACTTCCCAAACCTAAAGAAAGAGACGCCAGTAAATTTCCAACAGTCATACAGAATACCAAATAGATTAGACCAGAAAAGAAATTCCTCTTGCTATATAATAACTGAAACTCCAAATGTACAGAACAAAGAAAGAATATTAAAAGCTGAAAGAGAAAAAGGTCAAGTAATGTATAATGGCAGAACCATCAGAATTACACCTGACTTCTCTGCAGGAAACTTTAAAAGTCAGAAGGGCCTGGGTAGACATCCTACAAGCCCTAAGAGACCATAAGTACCAGCCGAAACTACTATACCCAGCAAAAGTTTCTATCACCATAGATGGAGAAAACAAGATAGTTCATGACAAAAGCAAATTTAAACAGTACCTATCCACAAATCCAGCTCTAGAGGAGATCCTGGAAGGAAAATTCCAACCCAGAGAAGATAACTACACCCACGAAAACAGATGAAGCAAAAAAAAAAAAAAAATCCACTACAGCTAAACCAAAAGAAACACACAGCCACCACCTACATCAAAATAACAGGAAATAACAACATATGGTCATTAATATCTCTCAACATCAATGGACTCAATTCCTCAATAAAGACACAATCTTGCAGAATGAATCCGTAAACAAGATCTATCATTTTGCTTCATACAAGAAATGCACCTCACTAACAAAGACAGACTTTACCTCAGAGTAAAGTGCTGGGAAAAGTCTTCCAAGGAAATGGTCCCAGGAAGCAAGCTGGTGTAGCCATTCTAATATGAAATAAAATACACTTTCAACTGAAATTAATCAACAAAGCTAGGGAAGGACACAACACACTTGTCAAAGGAGAAATCCATCAAGATGACATTTCAGTACTGAATATCTATGCCCCAAATACAAGAGCACCCACATTTGTAAAAAAAAAAAAAAAAAACTCTTTGAAAGCTTAAACCACACATCGATCCCCACACATTAATGGTGGGAGACTTCAACACCCCACTCACACCAGTGGACATGTCATTGAGACAGAAACCAGAGAAATAATGGGACTAACTGAGATCATGAACCAAATGGACCTAACATATAACTACAGAACATTTCACCCAAACACAAAATAATATACCTTCTTCTTAGCACCTCGTGGAACCTTCTCCAAGGTTGACCATATATTCAGACACAAAGCAAGCCACAACAGGTACAAAAATATTGAAATGACCTCTTGTATCTTATCAGACCACCATAGTTTAAAGCTGGATTTCAACAACAGAAACAACAAAAAGCCTACACATTCATGGAAATTGAACAAGTCTCTATTCAATGACCACTGGGTCAGGGACAAATAAAGAAGGAAGTCAAAGACTTCCTAAAATCCAACAAAAATGAAGGCACAATATATGCAAACCTATGGGACACAACGAAAGCAATGCTAAGAGGAAAGTTCATAGCACTAAGTGCCTGAAAGATCTAGAACAAAAAGAAGCAAACATACACAAGAAGAGTAAAGAGAAGTAAATAATCAAACTCAGGGCTGAAATCAATATATTAGAAACAAATTGAACAATAGAAAGAATCCATGAAGTGAAGAGTTGGTTCTTTGAGAAAATCAATAGGACAGACAAACGCTTAGCTAAACTAATTGAAAGACAAAAGACAGTATCCAAATTAACAAAATCTGAAATGAAAAGGGTGAAATAACAACAGACATTGAGGAAATCCAGAGATTCTTTATGTCTTACTTCAAAAACCTGAACTCCACAAAATTTGAAAACCTAAGGGAAATGGACAATTTTCTTGATAGATTCCACCTACCAAAGTTAAATTAAGATCAGGTTAACAGGGGGACCCAAGATGGCGGTGGCCTGTGCGGACGCATTTTGATTTCAGGGTCAACAGTCACAAGGCGACAAGTGTTGCATGATGCTGTACAAAGGGTACGACCCCTTCTAAATCTCACCCAGCTACACAGGGACCACGGAAGATCCCTGGGCAGGACGCCTTTTCCCACTCTCGGACATGCTAGGAAGCTGCTGGTCCCAGGAATCGGGATAACCCATACCCCAACAGGAGAGAGACTCCTGGTAAGTTCCAACCTAATACCCAGCCGGCAGATTCAGAACCCACGTAGAGATAATCCTCACCCTGCTGGGCACTCCCAGGTCCACACAGATGATCCAATTATCTGGCAAAAGGTTGCGACCCTTGTAAGTGAGCCTAGCTCAGCTGCAAAGTGCCTTCAGATGGCAGATTGCAGTCTGTGACATCACTGGCCAGTTTCCAAGCCACGGGAGCGGCAAGGCTATTGGAGCTGAACTGCAGATTTACCTGCTACAGGAACCAACCCTGGGCAAACTGCGAGATATTTGAAACTGTCCTATATCAGACTTTTGTACTAGTATGGGCCCTTCCGGCGGGGAACCAGAGCTTACTTATACACAGCTCCGCCACCTGGATTAGTTAGGTCTCCACCTGGGAGGCAGGGCTGAATGACTCATCTTATAGGGGTGGAGTAAGGCAACTCGAATCTTACACCAAAGAGCCCCCATTGGACCCAAGTCCAGAAGATAGCAAAAAAATTCCACATGGCCAGAGGCCCCAGACAAAAGAAAAAACCAGAGTGAAATGTCTCCAACAAAAGAAAGCAACGCTATTCTGTCCAGCCCAAACCACCTCACCACAACTGAAACACATGAAAACGATGACAATTCTACATTATGGAAAGTGATAGAGTCCCTTCGAGAAGAACTTAAAACTATGAAGGAATTCAAAAAGCCAGAATTTTACAAGTCAAAACATTGAATAACATCATTAAAGAGCTCTGAGCCAAGGTGACTGAGCTTGATCAGGAAAAGGATAAAGCAATGAAAGATCTCCAGGCAAAGACAAGCAAACTGGAGAAGGAAATTACAAAATGAACAATACCACTCAAGACATGAAAATAGAAATGGAAACAATAAAGAAAACACAGTCAGAGTTAAAAGAGGAAATGGAGAATCAAGGGAAAAGAACAGGAACTATGGATGTGAGTATGAAAAATAGGATGCAAGAGATGGAAGACAGGTTCTCAGGCATGGAAGATTCGATGGAAGAAATCAGTACAACATCCAAAGAAAATGAGAAAGCTAAAAAATCTCTCACCCACAACATCCAATAAATCAAGGACTCAATGAAAAGATGGAACCTAAGAATTATAAGCATAGAGGAAAGGGAAGACTCCCGACTCCATGGTCCAGGAAATATCTTCAACAAAATCATAGAAGAAAACTTCCCAAACCTAAAGAAAGAGATGCCAGTAAAAATCCAAGAGGCTTACAGAACACCAAACAGATTAGATCAGAAAAGAAACTCCTCTCGCCACATAATAATAGAAACTCCAAATGTAGAGAACAAAGAAAGGATATAAAAAGCTGTAAGAGAAAAAGGCCAAGTCACATACAATGGCAGACCCATCAGGATCACACCTGACTTCTCCTCAGAAACTTTAAAAGCTAGAAGGGCCTGGATGGATGTCCTACAAGCCCTGAGAGAACATAGGTGCCCAGCCAGACTACTATACCCAGCACAACTCTCTATCAACATAGAAGGAGAAAACAAGATATTCCATGACAAAATCAAATTCAAACAATATCTCCTCACAAACCCAGCCCTCCAGAAGATCCTAGAAGGAAAATTCCAACCCAGAAAAGATAACTACACCCAAGAAAACAGAGGAAATAGAAACCTCCACAGCAACTAAACAAAAAGAAACACAAGACAGCCAGCTATACCAAAATAATGGGAAATAACAACCCCTGGTTACTAATATCCATCAACATCAATGGACTCAACTGGCCAATAAAAAGACACAGACTTACAGACTGGATCCTTAAACAAGACCCATCTTTTTGCTGTATACAAGAAACACACCTCACTATTGAAGATAAACACTGTCTCAGAGTAAAGGGCTGGGAAAAGGTTTTCCAAGCAAAAGGACCCAGGAAACAAGCTGGAGTAGCCATCCTAATATCAAACAAAATAGACTTCCAATTGAAGTTAATAAAAAAAAGACAGAGAAGGGCATTACATACTCATTAAAGGAAATATCCATCAAGAGGTCATCTCAATATTGAACATCTATGCCCCAAATACAAAGGCACCTACATTTATAAAAGAAACGCTTCTAAAACTTAAATCGCACATCGATCCAAACACTTTAATAGTGGGAGACTTCAACACCCCACTCACAACTATGGACAGATCATCAAGAAAAAAGCCAGAGAAATAAGGAGTCTAACAGAGATCATGAACCAAATGGACCTAACAGATATCTACAGAACGTTTCCCCAAAACACAAAAGAATACACCTTCTCAGCACCTCATGGAACCTTCTCCAAAATTGACCATATAGTTGGACACAAAGATAGCCTCAACAGATACAAGAAAATTGAAATAACCCCTTGTATCTTAACAGACCACCATGGAATAAAGCTGGACTTCAATAGCAAAAGAATCAACCGAAAGTCTACACTCACATGGAAATTGAACAACTCTTTACTAGAGGACCACTGGGTCAGGGAAGAAATAAAGAAGGAAATCAAAGACTTCTTAAAATCCAACGAAAATGAAGACACAACATACCCAAACCTATGGGACACAATGAAAGTTGTGCTATGAGGAAAGTTCATAGCACTAAGTAGCCTTAAAAAAAAAAAAAAAACAAAACTGTGACTGCTAATATTAGCAAATTAACAGCTAAAATGGGTGAATTGGGAAAAAAAGAAGCAAACACTCCCAAGAGGAGCAGAAGGCAGGAGATCATCAAACTTAGGGCTGAAATCAACAACGTAGAAACAAAAAGAACTATACAAAAAATCAATGGAACCAAGAGTTCGTTCTTCGAGAAAATCAACAAAATAGACAGACCCTTAGCAAAATTAACTAAAAGACAGAGGGAGAAAACACAAATCAACAAAATCAGAAATGAAAAGGGAGAAATAACAACAGACATTGAGGAAATCCAGAGAATATTTGGATCCTACTTTAAAAATCTATACTCCACCAAATTTGAAAACTTAAGTGGAATGGACAATTTTCTTGATAGATTCCACCTACCGAAGCTAAATCAAGATCAGATAAACAGATTAAACAGCCCTGTAACCCCTAAGGAAATAGAA
The DNA here is from genome assembly GCA_907164525.1 of Lophiomys imhausi. Taxonomy (NCBI): domain Eukaryota; kingdom Metazoa; phylum Chordata; class Mammalia; order Rodentia; family Muridae; genus Lophiomys; species Lophiomys imhausi. The sequence continues at coordinate 769,172 of CAJQZJ010034075.1, forward strand.
ACAGTCATTAAAAATCTCCCAACCAAAAAAAAGCCCAGGGCCAGATGGCTTTAGCACGGAATTCTACTGGACCTTCAAAGAGGAGCTAACACCAATACTTTTCAATCTCTTTCACAAAATAGAATCTGAAAGAACATTGCCAAACTCATTCTATGATGCCACAGTCACCCTGATTCCTAAACCACACAAAGACCCAACAAAGAAAGAGAACTTCAGACCAATCTCCCTCATGAACATAGATGCAAAAATACTTAATAAAACATTAGCAAACCGAATTCAAAAACACATCAAAAGTATCATACACCATGATTAAGTAGGCTTCATCCCAGGAATGCAGGGATGGTTCAACATATGAAAGTCTATCAACGTCATTCACCATATAAACAAGATGAAAGAAAAAAAACACATGATAATCTTGCTAGATGCAGAAAAAGCATTTGACAAAATCCAACACCCCTTCATGCTAAAAGTTATGGAGAGAATGGGCATACAAGGACCATACCTATAAATAATAAAGGCAATATACAGCAGGCCAGTGGTCAACATCAAAATAAATGGAGAGAAACTTGAAGCATTTCCTCTAAACTCAGGGACAAGACAAGGATGTCCACTTTCACCATATCTTTTCAATATAGTACTTGAAGTTCTTGCTAGAGCAATAAGACAACTAAAGGAGATCAAGGGGATAAACATCGGAAACGAAGAAGTCAAATTATCCCTATTTGCAGATGATATGTTAGTATACATAAGCAACCCCAAAAATTCCACCAGAGAGGTCTTACAGCTGATAAACACCTTCAGCCAAGTGGCTGGATACAAAATTAATTCAAAAAAATCAGAAGCCCTTCTTTATACAATAAACAAATAGGCTGAGAAAGAAATAAGGGAAACAACCCCCTTCACAACAGCCACAAACAACATAAAATACCTGGGGGTAACTCTAACCAAGCAAGTAAAGGACCTGTACAGCAAGAACTTCAAGCCCTTGAAGAAAGAAATGGAAGAGGCCTTTAGAAGATGGAAAGATCTCCCATGCTCATGGATAGGTAGGATCAACATAATAAAAATGGCCATCCTACCAAAAGCAATATATAGATTCAATGCAATTCCTATCAAAATACCAACACAATTTTTTTATAGACTTGGAAAGAGCTAGCCTCAATTTCATATGGAACAACAAAAAGCCCAGAATAGCTAAATCAATCCTGTACAATAAAAAAACATCTGGAGGTATTACCATCCCAGATTTCAAGCTGTACTACAGAGCAATAGTTGTAAAAACAGCATGGTATTGGTATAGAAACAGACCAGTAGACAAATGGAATCGAATTGAAGATTCAGAAACAGACCCACACAATTATGGCCACCTAATTTTTGACAAAGAAGCCAAAACGGCTCATTGGAAGAATGACAGCATCTTCAAAATGGTGCTGGTCCAACTGGATGTCCACTTGTAAAAGAATGAAATTAGACCCATACTTATCACCTTGTACAAAACTTAAGTCCAAGTGGATCAAAGACCTTAACATTAGGCCGGTCACACTAAATCTACTAGAAGAAAAAGTGGGAGAAACCCTCAAACTAATTGGCACAGGTGACAACTTCCTGAACAGAACACCAACCACTCAGGACTTTAGATCAACAATCAATAAATGGGACCTCATGAAACTGAAAAGCTTCTGTAAGGCAAAAGACACTGTCATTCGAACAAAATGGCAGCATACAGACTGGGAGAAAATCTTCACCATCCCCACATGCCAGAGGGCTAATATCCAAAATCTACAAAGAACTCAAGAAATTAAATGCCAAGAAACCAAATAATCCAATCAAAAAATGGGGGACAGAGCTAAATAGAGAATTCACAAAGGAGGAATCCCTAATGACTGAGAGACACTTGAAGAAATGCTCAACATCCTTTATCATCAGAGAAATGCAACTCAAGAGGACTCTGAGATTCCATCTCACATCTGTCAGAATGGCTAAGATCAAAATCTCAAATGACAGCACATGCTGGCGAGGGTGTGGAGAAAGGGGTACCCTACTCCATTGCTGGTGGGAATGCAGACTTGTGCAGCCACTATGGAGGTCAGTCTAGCGATATCTTAGAAAATGTGGAATAGCTCTGCCTCAGGACCCAGCCATACCACTCCTGGGTATACACCCAAATGCCTCTTCATGGAATCATAAGGAAGTTTCCTCATCTATGTTTATAGCAGCCTTATTTGTAATAGCTAGAAACTGGAAACAACCCAGATGTCCCTCAACCGAAGAATGGGTTAAAAAAACTGTGGTACATCTACACAATGGAATATTATTCAGCTATGAGGAACAATGAAATTATGCAATTTTCAGCCAAGTGGATAGAACTAGAAAAGCTCATCCTGAGTGAACTAACCCAGACCCAGAAGGATGCATATGGCATCTGTTCTCTTATAGTAGGATTTTAGCTATATAGTAGAAGGTATTGATACTACAACTAACACACCAAAGGGAACTTAAACATAGAGTTCTTATTTTTAATTTTTATTTTTTTTCATAGTAGTTATATTTTTTTCTATTTTTTAGTCTTTTTTATATATTTGTCTGCTTATTGGTTTGTTTGTTTAGTAGTTCTCTCTCCCGGGCAACGAGACACTTTTCACTGATGGTACTGCTTTGTAGACCCCCAATGAATGAGGAGGCTCTTGGCCCTCATACGACCTCTCAACGGAGGTGAGGGACTGTTATATAAGGACACCCCACCCCAGAGAAATGAGATGGAAGGGTTAGGAGGTAAAGAAAAAAAA
>CAJQZJ010034075.1:786957-829931 GCA_907164525.1 Lophiomys imhausi
TAATTTCTTTTTTTATTTCTTCCCTGACCCAGAGGTCATTGAGGAGATAGTTGTTCAGTTTCCATGTTTTTGGAGGCTCTCTGTTGTTTTTGTTATTGTTGAAGTTTAGCTTTATTCCATGATGGACAATTCTATGTGCCTACAATACTGTACCTACACTACTGAATTCTAAAGAATCTATATTGGTTCTTGCAAATGATACTTTACCATAAGATGTCTAACTGTTTCTGATTAAGATTTTCCTTAATGTCTATCTCACTCAGACAATAATCTTTTATATAACAATTTCTCTCATAAGAAGGCATTCAGCTTTGTTAATAAAGTATGATGAATAACTTTTGTGTTATTTTTACATTATGATTCTTTATTTTAAATATTAAGCTCTATTATATCTATGGCACACTTGCATTTGCTTGGGAAATACCATTTTAACCAGTCAGTCACTTCACTGGTAACATCTGAAGTACAGAGATGAGCATATTACTTATATACAAAATCAGAGAGAAGAAAAATTCCTCTTTTATTGCAGATATTCTGTACAACAGGGAAAATTAGTGGGATTTAGAGACTCATTCTTGTATTGTTTAATGAGTTACTTTCATGAGCTTACTTTAATTATCTCAAGATTATTATTTGTTGTCTAAATTAATCCACAAACATGTTTCTCTTCCATTTTTTATTGTCAGCTCATGAGCAAAATTGTTTTCTTTGTGTCATACCAAATATAAATGAAAAAAGTTTCCTGGAAAAATAATAATCTTCTAAATATCACAAATCACTGATACTCATGAGGTGTTCTCTTGTGTGAATAATCTCTATAAATCTATGTTTAAATAATCAAAAGTACTACAGGCTAATTCTGATCCATGGCTTTTTTTCTCAAAAATATTTTCCTCCAACACTGCTTTTGTATCCCTATTGATACTAGCCATGTACTGTAGTGTTGTATTTGATTAGCAGATTCTGATAGAATAAAAGAAGACCATGGTGCTCTGCTGGCATTGCTATCTGATTTTAATAGAACTGTCATCATATTCTAGGACACTTCTAAATGTCTGCACTTTACTGCTAGTTTTAGATAAATAGATGATAGATAGATAGATAATGCATAAGTAAAAGCTAGATATTCTAAGGCTATGCAAATACCTAACACATATCCCTTTTGAACTTGTGTATGTCAATGCAGATAATCTTCAAAACAATACTATGAGGTAAGCACTATTATTATTATCACTTAAAATGAGAAGACTGAAACATAGTGAGGTTGCATTCATGCAAGCAAGCAGAGGAGCTCTAGTCACAGAAGTATGGACTTAGATATTAACCAAATACCCTCAAAAACATCTCTTTACTATGAATTCACCTATCATGTAAGCATTTTTTATACCAAACCAGTTATTATTTCTATGTGAAATGATACTTCAGTTTTCTTTCCTTTTTTATGTTTATTTATTATTTCAAGTTACATGTCTATCACAGTCCCCTCCTTTTACCTGTCCTGGTCACACCCTCCCACCCTCTCCCCCATCTCCTAACTATCCTACGCCTCTAGTGTGGGGTGCCCCTACATATCAGCCACCCTCAGTTCAGCAGTCATATGAGGGATAAGAGCTTCCTCTTGTACTGGGGGCCTCCATAGCAGCTCAACTAGGGCAAAGTGTCACACGAACAGGTAACAAAGTCTATGTTCCTGTTCCTTTCGGTATGTTGGTTGTAGGATAGTTATCATGTACTATATAGCTAAAATCTAGTTATAAATGAATAGATACTATGTGAATCTTTCTGGGTCTGGGTTAACCCAGATAGTTCAGTTTTCAAGTAAAGTTCCCAGGATATATATGAACCTATAGTCATAAAAATATTTTTTATTTATTTTGTTTTCAAAGTTAAAAAAACTATATATTTATTAACTTTAGTATTTGAGAAGGAATTAATCAGTGATATACCAAGTACATTCACATGGAATTATTTTAATACACACTCACCCTCATACATATGTATACGCATACTATGAACAATGTGTGTGTAATTTTATGGTTCGTATTTATTTATTGCAATAAACTTTAATATTTTATGTATTTTGCTATTGAAAAATTACAATGATTCTTCATATTATAATGTTAATAGCACATAACTTTTGTAACTCTGTCTTCATCCCACATTGTCTCAGTGCCAGATGATTAGAGACTAGAAAGAACAAATAGAATCTGCAACTGCCTACCTTGGTTCAGAGAAGATTTTCTGATCCATTAGTTGAATGTATAATTAGGACCATTCTTACAGTGCTTCCTAGTAGGGTCAGTATCCTGAGTCAGTATCTTAGCACTAAATACACAAGGTGAGGAGACCAACATTCACATGAGCGATTTCAACTCCAGGGTGCTCCTGATTTTCAATTGTGGTATCTTTTAATATCTCTGCCCTTCTAAGTAGGTGCTCCATCATATCTATACCATAAATATCATTCATTACAACATTCTATGGTCATGTTTCTTGAATAACATCATTCTTGTGATGAGTCAAATCCTTTCATGAAATGTGTGCATTAGTGAACTTCAGTGGAGTATTTTGCTTTGATGCTTAACTAAAAAAAAAATTTTGTTAAACCACATATACTATCAAATCAGGACTATCACCAGTTCGAAGGATTAAAATATTTGAAAACATCCATATATAAAAACCACATTTTCTCTGACCCTAGAGGCATTGCAGATGTGACTGCTGTCACATGTGCATCAGTTGGTGGCAGAGAGGAGAGAGGCTATATCTACATTCAGTGTTCTGACCTATGAACATCTGAATGAATAGTAGCCTAACATTCCCGGGGGAGGGAGCAAGCTAGATACCAACACCAGTTTGGTGCCATGGGGTAGCCTGTAATGACTACCAGACCAGTACCAGGCAAGCACCAGGTGGCTCCCAGGACAGGACACAAACCAGAAACTAGAAGAACTCTGCCTGACTCTGGATGTAGGGGTTGTGGTGAGCCAGCCCTGAGGGAGTGACTGTGGGAGAGCCAGCCCTGACTTTGCTCTGCTATGTGGTAGTATTGGCTAGGGAGAGATGCCCTCCCCTCCCTTTTGCCCTCACCACCATTGGCTGACAGATCTGGCCCACAAGGGGTCACAAGAACAGGAGAGCTGTTCCTGCCCCTCAAATGCTGCAGCACTTGGGAGAGCAGGCCCTGCACTTTTCCATAGCAGAACTGGCCATGCAAGTGGAGGTTGCTGGTCCAGAACCAGGGCTTTGAGCTGACCCACCCCCACATCTATCCCATGGATGAACTGCTGGAGGGCAAGAAGAGGACAGTTCCACAACCTAGGACTGCAGGATCTCCATGACACAGGACAGTTACAGCATATCTGAGAGTAGTTCCGCTGAGGTTCCAGTACTGACAGAGTAGTGGAATCCAGGGGCCTTGTACCAGACCAAGGAGTCATTATAATGAACATTTGCAAGCAAAATATGTGGACAAAATGGAATATTGTGGGACATATTGAGATACACTTCAGCTTCCACAATTAGGTGTTATTTTTATGCTGGGACAGATTGCAAGGGTGAAAGGTGGGTCTGGGGGTAGGTGGGAGATGGTAGGAAACAGGGTGCATGATGTGAAAGTCACAAAATAAATTTTTTTCAATAAAAAATGCACATTTTCTTAGATGATACTTAAAGGCATCCTGTCAAATTCAAATACAAGAGAAGCTTCTCAACTACTTTCTCTACCCTGGATCACTTGACAAAGGAAACAGAAGGAGGGTTCCTTGCATACATAAGTAGGGATCAAAGGGGTGGTTATATGTGTAACACAGAAAAACAGTATGCCCTAGTTCCCCCTTTGAGAATAATTAAGAAAGAAACAAATGGTCCATGCAAACTACAACTGATTTATGAACACTTTTCCAAGCAGTGGAACCCAGGTAATGAACAGATTATATGTAGGAGAGGGAAAAATACTCAGTGCATTATCTCAAGAAAGACTGAACCAAATGGATAGCCATATAGTGTTTATGCCTATTACCAGCAAAATTATTATTATTATTATTATTATTATTATTATTATTATTATAAGAGATACTGAAAGTCATCTAGCAAATCCACCCTTTGCACAAATTCACAGCAATGAGTCTCTTTTGCTTTGGTTTGTAGGAACAAGGATGGATACCTCACCCACATTAGATGTGGGAAAAGATCAGATACTATATTATGGACCTTGGAGAATATAGTGTCATATACAGCTCAGACTCAGAGTCTATCACTGTATTTGGAGCAAGTTTAAATGATTTAATCAGCAATAACTGGTATATGAGAAACTGTATCATAAGATTAAGGAAACCCCATGTACTCTCGCATCCGAGCAGACAATAAACTGCCAGCTGCTGTAAAGCCTGTAATACTCTTTATGAGCTGGCCTCTCCTGATGCATGTGATGAAATCTATATTAAAGCCTTTCTTTTTAAAAAAGCTCTTCTTCTTAAAACAGTCAACATCCTACTAAGATACAACTTATCAAAATTAAGATAAGGCTGAGATTACAGAAAAGGTCACTGGCAGTTATTGGTGGGGCAAGCTCTGCCTGTGTGCTTAAACTTCAAGGTGTTTTCTCTAAGAGTCAGGTTAAAACTATTTTTGAAAACAAAGTGTCCAACTCAGCACTCAGTAGAATGTATCTTACTGGTTCCTATGTCTCTCAAAATACATCAACTAGAATTTAGGATGATATTTTACTGAATTAAGTGGGGTATTTCGTCTCCTACAACTGTTGTGGATTTGACTGTACCAGCATCCCTGTTTTGAAACTGTGGTGCAGATCCAATCTGGAGATGTAGTACCTCAGCCAGCTGCTGTAAAGTGGGTCACAGAGGAGAAGAGACTTGAGGACGTTTGGAGGTCAGCACATGACCAAATGTGGGAACTCCATTTCCAATTATTACACCTGTGGTGTTTACAGGAGAGATGCAAGTGGGATGTGTAAGGAAAATTATAAAATTCTGAACTCCATATTCTCCAAAGGCAAGCAATGCAGTCTTCAGTGTTTGATAAAGTGTGGTGGCTGTCACTTGCTCTATTTCTTTCTTTAGCCAGCATTTACAAAGAGCTTCAACTGACTGTGGGGATGTAGTTTTGATTGTTTTGATTGTTGCTATGTGGTGTGTGTGTGTGTGTGTGTGTGTGTGTGTGTGTGTTCTTAGGTGTTCTGGATATTGAACAAGGGCTCCCCACAAGGTATGGAAACTTACCTGTCTTTGAGTTATGTCCTCAGTTCTGTGTGTGTCTTTCGAAGCAACGAATCAATTACAAAAGCTCTTTGAAGAACTGCTCCCTGCACAGTGTGCTGAAACAAAGAGAAATAAAGATGAGAATTAGGTAACAACACATTCCATCTTTGAGTTATAAACAGTGAATTCATACAAGTTGTCTGTTTCTTTTAAAAATTCTACTACAGAGTTTTAAAGAGGGTAGGGAAAATGAATTTCTCAGGTATGAGTGTTGTTTTGCAAAATTAGAAGATGTTTTAAATGTGACACCACAGATCAGCATAGCTCTGTCTATGAAAATACAATATGAGGTATGTGTGTATTTTTGTTTTTCTGGTAGTAAAATTAATTTTAACAATATATTTATTATTATTATTTCTTTACGCCAATCTTTCCAAAGTATTATTTCACCTAAATTCTTACTTCACATGATATCATAGTGATACTACATATTCTTTCTTGTCACACCAAGACTTTGAAATTTGGTATCTTTCATACTTACAGCACTTTTCAGGCTGACCTGGCTGCATTTCCAGAGCTGAGTTCCCCAAGTGTCGTTTTGTCATGTACCTCTCACACCAACAGCACGGGGTCAGAGCAGTTGGGTCCTGTCTCTCCGGTGGGGCAAGTCTTTGTTCATGGGTGACTAAGCATGAGACTGCATTTGGAATCAAGTGGCCACAGGCAAGCAACTTCATTTTTTTTTTGTATAAAATAAAGAGAATAACATCAAACTCTTAAAATTTTGTCAGAATTAAAGTAAATGTTCCATGTAAACCTCTGTTAATTTTAGTAAAAATAAATCTCAGAGTAGTTGCTATATTTGCAATAAAATTAGTACATGCACAAGACCTCGGGCAGGCTCTACTGTCACCACCCAGGGCAACATTTGGACACTGAAGTGTGTGCTTTCCTTTTGAAGTATTGGATGTTTGAAATCCTCCATCACAATGTAAGATTTCAGTTGATGATGGTCTTCACATATTACAGTAGTCCTAAAAGACTATAATCCAGTAGAAAAATTGCCACATACTTACTTTGTATACACTCTAAGCCCTGAGTGTAACACTATGTATTCCTCACATGTTTGGTGACCAGGGTATGGTGGGTGAGGGGAATAGGGTGCTTAGTAGACTTGTCACACTACCATTTGTGTATAAGTAGAGAACACACAATATGTACAATGCACACTATTTGATAGGAGAGGACTCTGTCACTGGTTCGTTTCTTCTCTCTATTACACTTAGGATGCATTCCTTGTACAATTTGCTGTAAAAATCATATATTATGTGAAGCCAGCAGCACCCTCATCCTCTTGTGTTGATGATGTTCTGATTGTTTCAGGAGGCCATGTTCAGTGATGGACTTATGCTACCTAGATTTGTATAAATATACTCTGTGCTGTGCACAGCAGGCAAACCACCTCACTCTTAGAAATGAGTCCCTGTAATCAAGCAACATGTGCTTGTGTCTTTGAGATTGGACTTTTCTGAACTTTACCTTGAGGAACTACAACTTGGGAACTTTATTGCCATCTAAGAACTATATCCCCTTAATGTGGAAGCCAATGAACCCCTTTCACATTATGGAGGGACCACTTCTAGGAGTCACTGAGAGCCTGGGTTCAAGCAAACAAAGTGCATGAATTCCCTAAGCCTGTTGATATCATTTCCTCAATTACACTGTCCAGGTCTGCAGTACTGGCAGTTAATGCTAGGGAAGAATTTATTGCCCTGGCTTTCTCATGGTCTCTAATAGATACCACTAGTCTCAAGTGAACATAGTATCAACCACGATATTGATAAAGATGTTTTCTGAGCCTTGTGAACATACCTTGATTCTCCAAACTCTCTAATCACCTCTGACTTTGGGGAATTTACAGTCCACATAGCAAACTTGGTCACTGCCCTCTGCCTGTTCATCAATGTTTGAAGGATCAAAACAACACAGTCAAAGCAAGTTATATCTTTTCTGTGACAAGGTGACCACCCACAGGAGAGAGTCTTAATGAAGGATTTAGTCAGTGGCATGGGGGGAAGTTTATAGACACCATCATCAAATCTGCTAATAACATCACATATGGTAGTCTCCTCTTTAGACACTTTGAGTTCCCATGTGTGGGAGCCTAAAACCAGATTTTCATGAGGATGAAAGTCCCTCTTTCTTTTTTAGTTTTCCCATATCTGCAACAAAAACATAATTTCCACTGTCCCCCACAGTAACCTGAGCAGGTTGGCAGTGACTAAAGTGTCCCCTTTTATTCAGACTGCTCCACGGGAAGAGAAACACAATCTGAACATATAATGTCGTTCTACTGGATTGAACAGGTGAGTTGATAACTCTTCTAAAAAAGCCACTCACCCCAAACCAGAGGAATCACTGTCTTGACCAGTATTAGCAACTCAGCCAAGAATTTAGGGCTCATTTAAATAATATGAGGCACTATATTATAGTATCTCATTTGACCTGGTGATGAGAGATTGACATTTATTGAGAACTTGAAGTAAGCCCTCTTTGCATCCTCATACTGAGCAAACATGTGTGGTGAGTCATCCAGGGCTTAAGTCTGGCCTGATACAAAGGCCAAACCAGGAATGAGGAGAAAATCACTTCTGTCAGTCTAGTATGGTTGGAAGAAACCTTCGTTTCTCTCCACATGCTGTAGGAAGATGCTGAACATGGACAGAATATTCCATAAATTTGCAGCCTTGTCTGAGGCAAGAACATTTCATCACATTTCAAACTGCAGATCTCTGTGCTTTCTGCCCTGTGTCTAAATCAGCATAGTGAGGCTGCTTCACATCTTTCCACTTTGTTATCAAGAGACTACAGCCTCTCCGTTGCCCACACTGTAGAGCACAGCAGAAAGTTCAGGGTCCTGCACTGCTGTTTAGTTCTTAGTTCTTCATGAGAGCAGCATCTAAGCATAAATAAATGCAGTGCTGGAATTCTTTTCTCCTGTCTACATTCCAGATATGTAGGGTGAAACTGCAACTTACTTATCAATTATATTTATTAATAAGTATAAGCTGTAATATGAGGCCTGTGGAGCAGGTAGTGGGCTGGCGGGAGGCTGGTAGGCCTGGCTTGGCTTAACTATAGGCTTGACCTATCCTGGGGATAAAGCCCTGGACCAAGGTGGCCTTCACCACCTGCAACCTAAACTCTACTAATTAATATATTTATTAATAGCTATAAATTGTTATATTAGGCCAGCAGAGCAGTCCGTGGCCTGCCAGGGTAGCTGCTGGAACCTGCCCTGAGGCCTGTGGCCAGAAGCCTGTAGGCCTTCCAATCTGAAACCCCCAGTGGCCTGTCTTCCAATAGTTAAATATACCAAGACCTTTTAATGTTTCAATGCTTAGCCCTTAGCTGGGCAGACCCTCAACTAGCTCACCTATATTAATCCCAGACCACCTAACCCCATTCAGCCATGTGGCTTGCTGCACCTTCCTATACTTTCTGCCCAGCTAATTGGCCATCAGCTCCTTTTATTAACCAATCAGAGAATGTCTCAGAAAGGGTGGTAACCAGATCTCTATAACTAAAATCAGCCTCTAAAAATCAATGTATTAGACCTTTCTCCAACAGTAGGGTGTGGTTTAGGGAATGACAAGGTGTTTGTGGAATAACTTTGTGACACACTGTGGGGAAATAAGAGAAGCTAAATCAGCCCAGAATGTGGAGCAAACTTCAAGGGAAAAACCTCAAAGGTGCAACTTTGTGCACTCAACTACAAGTGGTTGTTACTAGTTAAGAAGATCATCAAGTTTTATGATTGTGAAATTGGCTATAGGAAGTTCTAGAAGTTGTAGCACAATGAAACAAAGTCATGTCCTAAAAATAGAGACCTCTATGAAATACACACTTGAAGGTCCTATGCAGTTTGTCTTATTAAATATGTAGGTAGTATCTTGGATATAGGTTTGGAAGCAAGTTTAAGTATTCAAAATTTTGGGAGTTTGAGCCAGTGAGAGGGCTCAGCAGCTAAAAGTTCTTGCTGCCAACCCGGAGGATTCACATGGTAGAAGGATTAAACCAACACCTGTATGTTGTCATCTGACCTGGACACATGCATTCACATGAGCATGTGCACACACATACACACACACACACACACACACACACACACACTTTTAAAATGTAAAATAAGTTTATAGCTTTAAAAATATACAAAATATAGATGGGTATGGTGATGTATGCTTCTTACAGTAGTCAGAAAACTGAGGCAGGTGGAAAGAGAGTTCTAGGCCAGACTGGGCTACACAGTAAAATTTCATTGCAAAATAAACAAAAATCTCACAAAATGACAAAATTCTTTAGAAAGCATGAAGCTGTTCTTAGAGCCTTGAGGGGTAAGAATGTAGTCTGTCAGGCTCTGGCTCTCCAGTGGCTCTTAGCACTCAGGTTCCTGGTGCTAAAACTTTCCTAAAGATTCTCAACCATCATCTGATGCCTCATGTACTAGGGCATCTATTGGGAACAGCTGAGGAAGGGATGTGTCACTGAGGACAGTGAAAAATGTCCTAGTGATGTCAGACTCATCATTTGTATATCTGGAATTTAATTCTGGCTGTGCTTACAGGAAGATAAATAGTAAGCACAGAAGGAATTCAAAGCCATATATTCTATGCCATTTAGAGTTCATCTGGGAAGCATCGCAAGGATGATCTCATGGTTTTCAGGTGTGATGCTGGTCATAGGATATGACTATTGGCCCATGCAAGGATGTATCATGTGCTCTGGACAAATCCAACTGTGTGCAGTGATCTTGCCTCTTCCCTGTTGTTAGCCATTTCTTTTTCTATGGTTCTGGATAATCCTAACCTTTATAGAAACTTTCATTTTATTTATAAATTGCCCTATGGATTATATAAACCAAATCTTTCACAGGAAAAAGACTATGAGTGATTAAAATTAAATAATATATTTAATGAGATTATATTTACATTATTAATGTTAATTATATTATAACTATATTATGATGTTAAAAATATAATCTGGTTTTCTCCAAGCCAAATTTAAGTTAAGGATTATTTTCATAGGATGTTGAATTAGCAATAATCGCGCCTCGGATAAACCTCATTGGCTACGATACTGCCACTGTGCAAAGCTAGGATGTTGAATTAAACAAAGGAGAATAACAAGCCACAATGATGACAACCTGAAACAACTTAGGGGCACACATTATCTTCAGCTCCTTGTATTTATTACTTATTCTATTATCATATCTATTTTATAGGTGAGAAAACTGAGACACTAGGATTCAAAATATCTTGCCTAAAGCAATACTGTCCACAAATAACAGAACCAGTGCTATGTTTCAGCCCAGAAAAACACAGATAGAAAATGCCCAATCAAGAGCATTGTCTAGTAGATATTTGCCTGTATGTAATAGGTTCTAAAAACACATGATACTGGAAAATGTCACAGAAAAATGTTCAAATTCCTATTGCAAGCTGTATTAAAGCAGAGAACTGTGGCTCCTTAGATGAACTTCAGTTTTATGAAAATAGGGAGTACCTGTGGATGACTTTAGGAACATTCGTTAAATCTCCAAGAGATCTGAGCCAACACTGCCCACTCAATAATCACCTTTTTCCCTAGGATCCAACAACTCTGTTGCATCTACCTGGTGGTATATTATCATATTTCACCAAGAAGCTGAACAAGTGTGCAGTTCTACCAACCCAATATATAAACCCAGTTACATCTGCTTTGTGGTTCATCAAACCTCCTAACTCAGCAAGAGTATGATGCCCATACTTTCCTGCATACACAGCCATTTCAACAGGAGTTTACAGTGTATAGGGAAAGTGCGATCAGATGATATCAGACTCCACACAGCAGAGCCACTTTTGGTATGCTCATCTCCACTGTAAACTCAGGGCCTGTGGCTGTGATGGGTAAGGTTATACAGAAGACACCAGGGTAAAGGCTAGCGTGTGGGACATTTATTAAGAACCAGTGTCTGTAAATAGGACATAAAGGAAGTGGAACTGGAGGGAAGGAGAAGCCAAATCACCATGCAGGCACAGACAATCTTTGGCTCATCCAAGAGTTCTGTAATAAATATGGTCCTAGAGCTTTGAGATTAAGGAGCTAGACTGTTATAACTCTGCCTCCATCAGTCATGGACAGCCATGCCTTAGAAAACTGCAGTTCATGGAAGCATTGCAGAGCTTGACAGGAGCTTCTCTGAGTGGTACAGCACTGCCTCTTAGTGTCTAGATTCCAAGCATCTTCTCCTCTTCCGATTGTGTGAGAGCAGCACTCTCTGCTGAATATCATTCCTAATTCTCTGTTTTTGCTTTTTCTTTTCTTTTTAATTTTAACATTTTCTTTCTTTTGTTTTTGTTTTTCATTAATTTGTTTGTTTATTTTACATCCCAATTGTAACCCCTCTCCCCCCTCTCCTCTTAGTCCCACACTCCTACCTACTTCCCCCATATTCCTCCTTCCCTGCCCGGTACCAAGCTACTCTGGCACATCAGATTGCATCAGGACTAAGTGCCTCCTCTTTCACTGAGGCAAGACAAGACAGCTCTACTAGGAAAATGGGATGCAGGGGAGGCAACAGAGTCCAAGTTAGAGATAGTCCTCTGTCTAATTGTTAGGGGATCCACTTGAGGTCTAAGCAGCCCATCAGCTTCATATGTATAGTGGGCCTAAGACCAGTACATGCATGTTCTTTGGTTGGTGATTCAGTCTCTATAAGTCCCCTTGTGTCCACGTTAATTGGCTATATGGGTTTTCTTGTGGTGTCCTTGACTCCTTTAACTCCCTCAAATCTTCCTTTAACTCTTCCACAAGACTCCCTGAGTTTTGCCTAATGTTTGGCTGTGAGTCTCTCCATCTGTTTCCATTATCTTCTGGAAAAAGACTCTCAGATGACAGTTATATCGGGTTCCTGTCCAGTTCCCTCTTTCCATCCACTTTTGATGTTTATTTTATTTTCCTTACTCTTAGAGGGATTCAAGCATCATCCATTGAGCCCTCTTTGTTACTTAGTTTCTTTGGGTCTGTGAATTGTAGCATGGTGTTTCTGTAGTTAATGGCTAGTATCTGCTTATGAGTGAGTACATACCATGTGTGTCTTTCTGGGTCTGTGTTCCCTCACTAAGGATGATCTTTTCTGGTTCCATCCATTTGCTTGCAAATTTCATTATGTCTTTGTTTCTAATAGCTGAGTAATATTCCATTGTGTAAATATAGCATAGTTTCTTTATCCATTCCTTAGTTGAGGGACATCTGGGTTGTATCCAGTTTCTGGCTATTACGAATAAAGCTGCTATGAACATTGTTGAGGAAATGTCCTTGTGATTTGTTGAAGCATATTTTGGGTATATGACCAGGAGTGGTATAGCTGGGTCTTGAGGTAGAACTATTCCGAATTTTCTGAGAAAGTGCCAGATTGATTTCCAAGGTGGCTGTACAAGTTTCCAATCCCATCAGCAATGGAGGAATGTTCCCCTTTCTCCTCACCCTGGCCAGCATGTGCTGTCTCTTGAGGTTTTGATCTTAGTCATTCTGACAGGTTTAAGATGGAATCTCAGAGTCGTTTTGATTTGCATTTCCTTTATGACTAAGGACATTGAGCATTTCTTTAAGTGCTTCTCAGCCATTAGAGAATCCTCTGTAGTTATTTCTGGGTATTACCCTGTACCCCATTTTTTGGTTGGATTATTTGGTTTGTTTCTATGTTTTTAAAAGGACAAAATATAAAATGTGACACTTGGAGCTGCTTTGTTTAGAGAAGAATTTTACCAAGTAACATTGTTGAAAGATAGAATTGCTTGTTTCCTAGTGAGAAACAGAGGCATCTTTGATGATTTGGAGGAGGATATTTTTATTATCTTACAAACCTTGAAGCTTTCCTTTCAGACACAGTGGCAGGTGTTAGAGCTCTCCTCCTGGACAAGAGCTTCACTGTGGTTTTATGTTTATGTTTAAAAGCCTCTGGGAGATAACTGGAAGCCAAGCTTACAGCAAAGAGCAGCAAACAGATGACAACAGAGCATGTGGGTGAGAGCCACACTGGTGAAGGAAAACTGGGACTTGGAACTTTCACTCATATGAATACTGCTTTGTGTCCCTCACATATTATATAAGTTTGATCATTCTTCTCCTGATAGAAGTCGCTTATATACATACTTTGTAACAAAAGAGTAAATAAATACTACAATACTGCTTTCTCCACTCCAGTAACACAATCCTTACTGGTTTTACATTTGAATATTTCATGACAGCTGATGGATAAACATGGAATGTAGTAGCTCAATATTGAGACACTATTCTCTATGAAATGTTTCTTTTCTTAGCTTTTGTAGCAATGGTAATGATTGCAAATAGTGAAACCATCACCATGGCCATCTTTCAACTTCCCTCTTGAGGCAAGGAAGAGATTAAATCAAGGGATTCATTACCTGGAAAACAAGCCTGTGTTAAGAGGAGCACCATGGTTCTGGCATGGATCTAGCTCCTGATTTCAAGGATGCTAAATTGTTGCTGACAATGTGATTTACACAAAAGACATGGTGCTTGCAGTTTCCACATTCCTTAGTCAGCTCTGTTCCAAGAAATACACAATCTATTTTCTGTGACTGCTGATTATATATATATCAGCAGATGTTGATTAAGCCTGTGAATGTTTGACATATGAACTTCACAAGAAACACACAGACCAAATGTACATATTTCTAGAAGTAATATTTATATTTAAGTAAACTCCCAGAAATGCAAGGAGTTGGGTAACTTAATAATTAGAGAGTATTTACAGAAAATGTTGCTAAAGGAAACAAAAGGAACACTTCAACTTTAGCACATTAATAATTAAATAAGCCAAAGCAATGGTTTACATAGAAAATTAGCCATAAATTTATCTCTTGAATGTGTAAAATATAAACAAATATATTCTTCAGGCAGAATTAATATGCTGACTGCTCACTGTTCTGTTCTAACAACAACCAGAATGATGATGCATCCTATCTATGATAAAAGCATGCTAGTAAGAAACTATTTGGTGGTTATGTGAATTTCATCAGGCTCCTTTAAAAATAGCATCTAGTATATTCATATTTGTTGAGAAACATTCAATTTCTCTTTCAGTTCTGCCCCCCCCCAAGAATAATTTAAAACTGTATAAGGAATATCTCAAAATAATCATAAATATAAGGACCAAACCTTCCATTTTATTTCAGGATCATTATTCACCTGGAAATGGTGAGGGGGAGATCAAGCTCACTAAGCCTATATTAGGTGAAAAAGGAAGACAACCTCATTTTGTTAGGAAAAGCAAGGCAGGAGGAGGAGCTTTGATAGATTCTGAGCTCATCACTCAGAAGGCTTCTATTCTTCGAATATCCACCTGCTAAGGCAACACAAAAGTCTCATTTGCCTGCAACTTCAGGGTTCTGTCACATATTCCTGTGATGACATGGTAGACTTTTGTTCCAACTATCTTAAGACATCATACTTGAAAATGCAAGTTTTCTTCTCAGTCAGTGTGGTGCCCTTTCCTGGGCACTCAGCTAGGGCACATGTCTAGCTTGTCCTGCAGAGGGATGAGCCCTGGGCTGAACCCTCTACCCAATGAAATATGATATATCTCTTGATCAGACATGGGCCAAAGCTTCCTATATTTCCCAATCCCAGTGGAATTGCAAATTCATTAGGAAATAACAGTCATTTGTTGAGACATGGAAGTTTGGAGTTGTTTGTATAGTAATTAGCTTACCCTTGTTAATATACTTGAAGTATTATTACTCATTTCTTCTTCACAAAGATGAACTTTTCTTGAATTAAAACTCTCTGCAATAGAGAAATGTGTTGTGGAAAGGCTAAAATGAACAAACTTACCAGTTTAGGCATAACACCAGGATACTGGGAGCATCTCAGGTCTTCACCTAGGAGGGCCTTGGAAAGAGCAGTCCCATTGAAGCATGGACATCACCTGCTGGGAAACTGTTGGGCATCCTTTTAAGATAATGGGTATGTGATCTCAGTTAGGAATGTCCTTGACATAATGACTAGACTGACTTGGAAGTAAAACTTGTATTTACTCCAAAAGGAAAAGCACCTTTTATAATTAAGATACTGGGATAAGAGTCACCCATTTCCCTAAATGTAATATGAGTTGGTTTGATAATGTACAGACAAGGTCAGTTTAATACAATGTTTGTCGCGCCCCCCCTTGTCCAGCAAGGAGGACGCAACTCACAAAAGCTCTTCTCCAGCAGTTTATTCAGGTCCCTTGAAAACAGTCTTCCGAATAATGGGGCAGACCCAACCCACAGGCTAAATACTAAATGAACAGCCAGTCAAGTAAAGCCAAGTGGTGCTATCTTAGAGGCCTACGTATGCGGAAGCAAGCCAGATCAGCGGTCTATGCCAAATATGAACTTATTATCACAGAGAGCACTCACCGTCGGGCTGGTGGAAGGCAGAGACCAGCGCCATCTTTAGGGCGCGGCACTTCGCAGCTCTCTACAAATGTTGATCAAGATCAAACTAAAACAAATTTGTTAATACCTACGGAAACTTCCACAGTAATTCTAAACCGGCTCACCTTATGATTCCAAATTGCATATTTACATCTCAGTATCTGGTCGTCTCCTTGTCCTCAAGTGATGATGAGATTTGGTCGGGTCAGATTTTCACAATGTCTGTGACGTTCAGAGTGTTGATGGTTTGAACATGAGAATTTCGTTGCAGGTGCCCTTCCTCCCCACACTGCTTCCCTCCAAGGCTTTATCCTCCATCTCACATTCAACTCAGGGAATCAAAATTCAGTGTTTACTGAAAGTAAAAAGTTCAGATTTACTTTTCCCTCAGTAGCCTTTGAAGAAACAAACACAAACTTGATCTCATTTCTTGCCCTTTCAGAGCTTAGAATTTAGCTCTTACTCATGTGTTTTTCCTGTAACATGCCATAATCATCACAGAACATTTCATCATCAACATCCAATCCAAGTTCATTTATTCTAACACATAACAAGAAAAAGTGATTAATATAAGAGAGAGAAGGATTGTTTGTAAGCCCTAAAAATGAGGGCAAATATATGTAGTAAAAGTGGGCAATTCTGTTGTTTTCTTTTTTATATATTCACCATATGATATGCATTAGTCATACTCAAAAGTAAATAAATAATGGAAAAAGAAAGTGGGATAAATTGGTTTATAGTCGCATCATAAAAAATGTAATTCTAGGAAGAGGTGATGTCTTCTAATAAAACATGTTTGACATGGAAAGATCTGCATTTCTCTTCAGTGTCTATGTTCCTGTTGCTTTTAACATAGAACACAGAAAAGATGTGTGGGAAAGCAAAGCTATTTTCCGGTATTAACCATGAAATTTCTCTCCTCTAGACTGGAATTTGAAGATCCCACATGATGACTGTTCTCCCTGTCCTCTGACTGCAGCCACCAAGCACAGGAAGCTAGTAGAAGCATGCTTTCACACTTTTGCATTGCCTTAACCCTTTCTGTATCCATAAGTCAGGCAATATTGTGTTTCTCCAACAATATTCATCCATATCCACACTCTACTAGGTTTACTGCTACACTCTGATTTTGACCTTTGCTTAATGGCAACAGAATATAGTTTCTGTCTATGTAAAGAAATGCCACGGATGTGTTGTAAGCATAGAGGCACGGCACAGCCAACCTAGCAGATATTGCTATGTTGCAGGCAGCCAGACTGACTGTCTTTTCACAAAATTTCACATTTTCAGGCCTTTTAGGTAACTCTTTATTGTTTTAGAAGAAATCATCCATGATTGTTGTGCACTAGAATCAGCACACCTGGGTTGGATCCAGATGATGAAATGTTCTGGGACCATTGTGGCATGTTACAAAGAAAACAAATCAGTAGGGTTTTAATTTCAGGACTGGACCTGTGCTTCAGAAAACACCTGACCATGGACACTGGAGTCTGTTTCTTCTCAATGGTTTAAGAGTCACGTAGGTCCCAGACGAGGGTACTGCCTCACTTACCAAGAATCAGCTGGTCTTGACTCTAGAACATAAGGGAATAATTGGTACCACAGGCAAATGATACAAATAGTGTTCTAGCAGTTTCAACAATTAAAGGAGGTTAAAAAAATCCCTTTCCCACCTCTCCAGAGATATTATGAAGGAAAATGAAATAACCACAAAGGTTTTAGACAATGTGGAATAAAAACTTTCCTTTCAAGTACAGCCCAATTTATCTTCTGTGCAATCATCACAGTGATGCATGGTGATAATGGCTCCGTGCTATCTGTCCTTTTGATGATTATTCATCTGTTTATTCACAATGCACTTAGTTTGCTTATACTTTCTGCTATTCACAATATGCCATGTAAAATGTTCACATATTCATTTATTTAACAGGTATTGGTTGAGTTCAATCATGGACTAGGTGCTTGTCTGGTAAAACTCAATTGCTTGTCCTGTAGAAGCTTACATAATAATCAGGGTACTATTAAATAAATAAGAGGGAACATAACCAATTATTTTAATTGCCAAGAGAAAAGACCAAGCAAGGGCAGTACTTTGGGAATATTGGGAAGGAGTAGCTATTTTTGACCAAGTGCTGAGGAATGTGACATTTAAGATATGAAGGATGAGAATAAAGCTGCAGGGGAAGAAACTTCTGAGAGGATGGAAGAATGATTGGGGAGCACCATGCATTAATATCAGGGAGGGTGGGGGCTTCATGGGCAGAGATAGGGGAGAGAACAGGACAGAAAAACAGTAGAGGACATCAAAGAGGTTACACAGGTCATGAAAGGCTGATGTACCATGGAAACTCACCACAGAACCATGGCATGACCTACTCAGGATATAGCAGGGCTTTCTGGCTGCCATCATCAGTAATCCAGGAACCGAACAGATGGAAGTGACCTAAGGTGATGGCAACAAATGTGATGGGAAATAACTAGGTTCTTGGAATGCTTTGAAGAGAGAAGTGACAAGATTGGTTGATAGCCTGGAAGTAAGATATCATGAGATAATGAAACCCCCACCCTGAATGCTGCTGATAGAGTTAAGGAGTAGACTCTGAGGAAAAGTGGAGAAGCCAGTTCTGGATTTGTCATGTTTGAGACATTACCTGAGCTGACAGGCTTGAGCAAGCATAGACAAGGTTGGGATGCAAGGGGAAGATCTGGGTCATACACACACACACACACACACACACACACACACACACACACACACATATGTATATATATATATCTCAATTTGGGGTATTTGAATGCAGACTGTATTAAAGCTTGAAACCAGGTCAAGTTTCATAGGAAGAGTAAAGAAAACACCCGAATCACACATCCTTAGATAGTGGGGGTGGGGTGGGGCTGAAGCACCCCCTGAAGAGAAAACCCACCTGTATCTCTACTGTATGAAGAACAGATTTCAAAGAAGCAACTAACTGACTATATCAGCAGCCACTCAGGGACTAGGCACCCTGGCTGCTGCACATGGCACAGCAGAGTCCTTGGCGACATGAAGAAGAAATTGCAGCAGCACCCTGAAAGCCAAATACATTCAGGACAATGAGAGATGCACTCTGGAGCCTGTTGGAACTTGATATTATGATAATCTTTGCTGTAAGGAGTGATCACTTGGAGCAGGAGCAGTTAAGAGCAACTTTGTAAATGTGTTCAGTTTCCCATGGCTGTTGCCCAAAATTACCAAAAGTTGCGTGGCTAAAAAACAATAGAAATCTATTTCCTCAAAAGTTGTGGAATCCACAAGTCCAGAATCAGCAGTTACGAGTACACCATGCTCCATATTGAGAGACTGCAGGGGACATGGGTTTCTGATCTCCTCCAGCGGCTGGTGGCTGGTAGGATTCCTTGACTTGTGCCTGCATCACTGGCCTCAAGCACTCTAGTCCCAAGCCTCTACCTCTTCTGTGTGGCTGCAGTACTCCTCCACAACTCTCTTACAAGGATACATGTATTTGCACTCAGAGTTCATTGCAGGACTCCAAGGCCATCTCTCCAGCCCAAAAATCTTAGTGTAATTTCACCTATAAGGCCTCTTTTTCCCGGTAAGGTAGCACAGGCTCCCAGCATTCCTATGAACATCTCTTTGTGAATGATCACCCACCTACTACTTTAACAGATGGCAGTAATCTAAGGATGAATACAAATGATAACACAGGAAAAGGAAGATGAAGAAAACCAGAAGGGCTTGAGGCTGATGGACAAAATAGTGGCATTAGCAGCTCATATGATGCATCTGTAGTGCCATTTGCAAGGTAATCCCACTATTTTTCCTTCCAGAGAAACTCGTTAAAAGTGTGCACACACTGGTTCTTACTTGTATCAGTGCCCTATTGCTGCTTAACAAATAGGACTATCTAAGCCCACACTCGTTACTTCACTGTGTCTAGCAGGCAAGAGTGTGGGCATCTGCCCTTGAGGTTCAGTGCCCCAAGGTCTCCCAGGGTGCAGTGCAGCTGTTAACCGATAAACATAGTTCACTAGGGGTGGGCTTTTTAAGGTTATAGTCTGTCTGTCTCTGGCCTCCCTAAGTGCCTCCTAGGGCCCTCTGTGATGTGATTAGCATAAGCCAAAAACAAATCTCTCTATTCCTCTTGTTTCTACCCAGCACTGGGGTCACTGCAAAGCAAAAGGAACTAACACAGTTCCTTGACGGTTTGGCTTCACCAACTTGGATTCCTGGTTTACAGCAGTTTACATCATCCAGTCAGTGAAAGACGGTGATTCTAACAAATCTACACAAACCATGGAATCTTGCCTATCACAAATACCACCTTGTTCTCGGCAGAATATTTCATTGCTTTTGTCACGTGCTGTTGCCAAGGAGAGAAGTGTCGCTGCTGCCCAGGCTCAGTGAAGAATCCCATAGAATGGTGTCTTAGTTAGGGTGTCTATTGTTGTGATGAAACTCCATGCCAAATACTAAGTTTAACAGTTCATCTTCAAAAGCAATGAGGCCAGAAACTCACACAGGGCAGGAGGAGCGATACTGGCTTGTTTCCTCAAGGCCTGCTCACCCTGCTTGCTTTTTATAAAACCCAGGACAACCAGCTCAGGGATGGTACCACCCACAATTGTCTGGGCCTTCCCTCATCAACCACTAATTAAAATCTACTGCAGTATGATCTTATGGTGACACTTTCTCAACTGTGGCTCCCACCCCTCTGATGACTCTCTCTTGTGCCAAGTTGATATGGCATTGGGAATGTATGTTAAGCCTTATAATTTTCATAATTGTGGCCTAGTTATTTTTGTTGTTTTATATTGTATTTGTGGTTATAAGAAAAAGTGCCATTTGTTGGACTGAAAGGGAGAGCTGTTGGGGGGAAAAGATATTCCTTAAGCTTTAAAAAAAAAAAAAAAAGAAAAAGGAAGTAGAGAGGTGTGAGGGGGAAGAGGGTGGGAGGGTGGGACTGGAGGGGGAAGTAGGGAGGGGATTGTGATTGAGATGTAACTTGAAGAAATAAAAAAAACACTAAAAAATAAATAAAAATTAAATTAAATTAAAAAACAAAACAAAAACAGCCAGTATAGATGGGTACCAGAGTCTGCTGATCTCCACCAGACATATTAGTAATCAAGGCTCAAACCATTAAAAGATCAGTAGAGTTTAGCTAATTATCATTCATTTGTCATTACAAAAGAAGATAGAACAGGAAGACACTCTCATGTAGTCTTTGGGGTTAAAGTAGAAATCTGCTTTCACACCGCGGGAGAATAAAACAGAAAATGAAGAAGGCAATGAGGAAAAACTAGTTCAGACATTCAAATGATAGTTTTAAAATATCAATTTATTTTAACTTTTATAAAAAGTATATTTTATTGCCTTTTCTTGTTCTTACCACAAACACAGTAATTCGTAGTCTAAGTAGCCTAACCCACTAGGTTGTGCTGTCCTGTGTTTTACACTCATTTTATTGCTGGAATTGTGTGGTCAAACATCTCCCCCACCCCATCCCCAAGTCTCAACTGGGGACAATAAAGGTTTCTGTTCCTAGAACTGATGGAGAATTAAGTGACATGATCCATTTGTGATCATCACCACAGTACCTAGGAGATGGTAAGAGATTATTGTGTTTATTACACAGATTCATCAGGACAAGAAAACACACCCAACAGGTTATGCTATGTACCCAATAGTTTTTCCTTTTCAATTGAAAATGCCATTTCATGCTTACATCTTCTGAATATTTTCCAAATAAAAAGGTCAACTGACACAAAATATAGTGGATAAGATGAAAGGTTCTGAATTTTGCCTACATTTAAATTCTGCATCTCCATTTATAGCTGTGCTATCTTGCAAATGTTAACTTCTACGTGGCTCCATTAATTTCATAAAGGCTCATCAAACCTCCACGTGACTCTGCCGACCTCTGAGTGGCTCTGTTAGCCTCCATGTGGCTCCATCAACTCTGTGTGGCCCAGCTAACCTCTATGTGCATTAGCTAATTTCTATGTGACTCTGTTTACCTTCCTGTGTCTCTGGTGACCTCCATTTGGCTCCCTTGCCTGTGAAATGAAGATAATTGCAGTACTCCCCTTATAAAATGTAGTTAAGGTTAAGCAAGATAATTCATACAAAGAATTATATCGATAGTTCATATCAATTGATATTAATGCCCATTAATACAGTAACCACAAGTAACAGAACAGTTCAATGAATAATGACTAAGTCCTCAGAAATACCAATAAGAAAAATACTGTCTGTTGTCATTATGTGTGGAATATTTTTCAGGTGTTTTTGTAGTCACTTTGAACAGAAGCAAGCTAGTACTATATTTCAATTTGGGGATTAAAAACTAATTCTATTTGGAGTTTTAGGATCAATACATTTTCTAGCAATAAGAATAGAAAACCAGAAAACAAATTATTTTGCAAAACAAGAAAAAATATTTTCTATACTCAAAACTTAAGGAAAGACATAATCATAATTTAGAGATCAGTCTTTCAAATGGAATGAAATTGGATTACTAAAAGCTCATTTATTTTTCAAGGACTTCGAGAAACTTTATCGTAAAGCAGAGCTGCCTGCAAACCCGTGATTAGGAAGTTCCAGCCACGACAAATTTAATTGTGAGAACCAGAATGAAGTCTGATGAGCCAATGAATAGAGGGATGCCACTTCCAACTGCAAGCGGGGCAGATCCTACTTCAAATCTGCCCATGGAACACTGAAAACTGTGTATGGTAGCATCTGGTAGCAGTCTAATCACAGGCGGGCAGGCAGTCCCACAGAAACCACAAACCATTTGAGTATAATTGCAGCTACTATATTTACCTTCTACATTCATTCTCAATGGAAAGACAGACATCTTTGAAATTTTCCCGATGATCAATCCCATAATGATAATCAGTTTTTTTCTCACTCCTGTGTCCACCACCCCCTTTATTTTAATACTTTAACTCATTGAATCTCTGCACAACTCACTGTCTGTCCCAAGCTGACTACACTCTGGTAAACATTTTAAAATATAAAGTTGAAAGACCTTCTATTTTTTTAAATATGTGTTTCTGGCTGTCTTAGAAAATTAATAGAAATTAAATTATATTCAGTGCCATTTAAAGGAAAAGTTTTGAATATATATGTGCTATCTAGAAAATTCATAATGAAAACGATATTTAGAAATTTTTTTATTCATATTGAAACAAATTACGAATAGGACCTGTATCTAATCAGAAGTTTCATTTGTACTTCCTATGCAGTTCTTAATACCGCCTTAAAGCAATTTATACAATATCTTTAGTGCCATTGCTTTTTACCAAGAGTAGATTTTCTCACCTGTAATATCTTGTCAGTATCCAAACACTTTCATACTTTGAAAGGCTGGTTATATACTGCAGATTTTTGTAGAGAGCTGCGACGTGCCACGTCCTAGAGATGGCGCTGGTTTCCACCTTCCACCAGCCCGATGGTGAGCGCTCTCAGTGGTGAACAGATCCATGTTTGGTTGGGACCGCTGATCTGGCTTACTTCCGCATATGTGGGCCTGTAAGAGCACCACGTGGCTTTACTTGACTGACTGTTCATATAGTATTTAGCCTGTGGGTTGGGTCTGCCCCATTATTCGGAAGACTGTTTTCAAGGGACCTGAATAAACTGCTTGAGAAGAGCTTTTGCGAGTTGCGTCATTCTTGCTGGTCGAGGGGGACGCGACAAGTGGTGGCCCGTACGGGGAACCAGAAAAGACTCAGAACTCCTGCAGTCAGGGGCAGTGCACTGGTAAGTTCCCGGAATAAATTGGGACAATAAAGTTTCGCGGAAGTTGCGAACTAAAGGTAAAGTTTCGCGGAAATAGCGAACAAAAGGTAAAGTTTCGTGGAAATTGCGAACAAAAGGTAAAGTTTCGCGGGAAATTGCGAACCGAAAGTAAATTTTTAATCATGGGATCGTCTCAGTCACATCCAATTTTTCTGGCTCTTCAAGAGCTACTTTTAGCTACCCTAGAGAGATTTTTGAATGAATGCGACTCCGTGGCTCCGTGGTTTGCGGTGTCCAGGAATCTTACGGTATCCTGCTGGGACAAATTAGGCAGGGACTTGGATTTTGCCTGGGAGCAAGGTACATTGCAGGGAGGAGCACGGCCAATTTGGAGACTTGTTCGGAGTTGTTGAGGAGATCAGAGATATTGCAAGGCAGTGGAAAAAGGACAAAAGGCATTAGAACAGTTAAAAGAGGAGCACTCGGTCAAATCTGGGAAAGATACTTTGGAAGAGGATAGCTCAGAGTCTAAAGAGGAACTTAAAATGTTAACAAAGAAAATGGAGAAGTCATCTTTGAGGAAGAGTTCGGACTGCACCCGGATAGAGCCCTCAGACCCAGGGCCGCCTGTGTTGGCGCCGCCTTCATATAATGAGACTTCCCTTCCGAGTGGTCCTAGTGGGCGGTCATTCTGTCCAAATGTCTGGAGGGAAGTGAGACATGAGCTGTACTACCCTGTCTTTCAGGATGGAGAGGGAAATCATTATCATGAACCTCTCGATTTTAAGGTAATTAAAGCACTCGCTGAGTCTGTCTGCACTTATGGGATTAATGCTGCTTTCACTGTAGCTCAGGTGGAAGCTCTGAGTCGTTATTGCCTGACTCCTAGTGACTGGATGAGCTTGGCACGTGCCTGCCTGTCCTCTGGGCAGTATTTAGATTGGAAGGCTTTCTTGATTGAGTTTGCTAATGAACAAGCTGCTGCTAATCGTGCAGCAGGAAACCCAGCCTGGGATGTGGTCATGCTTCTTGGGCAAGGTCAATTTGCTCAACAACAAACTGGGTATCCGGCTCAGGTGTTTGAGCAAATCAATTTAATCGCAACCAGAGCTTGGAAATCATTGCCTAACAAAGGGGAAGTGAATGGCAATCTAACCAAGATTATTCAGGATCCCCTGGAGCCTTTCTCAGATTTCGTGGCTAGAATGGTTGAGGCCGCTGGAAGGGTATTTGGAGACCCTGATTTGGCAATGTCCTTAATTAAACAACTTGTGTATGAGCAATGTACAAAGGAATGTAAAGCAGCTATCACCCCTTATAAGAACAAGGGGTTGGAAGCCTGGATGCCTCAGTGCAGACTGCCGCTACCTTGAATAATTTGTCAGCCAATGTAGCCACGGCCTTGGATGTATTGTGGCAGGTGGCCCAGATTGGCTGTGAGTGGAAAATGACTGGTTTGTGTGTGACCTCTGTGCCATATCAAAATTATACTGTAGCTGCAAATTTGTCTAAGCAACTCTCTCAGTATCTTACGGGAAATTGGTCTGGTGAGTTTGATAAGCTGATGCAGAATCGGAGAACTGCCATAATGCATGTGAATTCCACCGGGGTTGATGTCTCTGTTGCTGAAGGACTGTTAACATGGATCCTCCGAGCCATGAATCATCTGAAGGAATGGGCGGGAATGGGTGCCCTAGGAGGCATGCTCTTCCTAGTCAGTTTCATTGCCCTGTGGTGTATCTGTAAGATGAGGATTTCACAGAGGAGAAGTAATGCCATGCTGGTGCAAGCCTTTGCTGCCTTGGAGGCTGGACAGCCGCAAGCTTGGTTGACTGTCCTAAAGGACTAAGCTATCATCACGCTCAGGATGCGAGGCTAAGCACTGCACTTGGGGTCAGCTTCTAGCGACTTCAAAAAGGGCATGTTTGATTGCATATGGGTTGGTATCCTAGTTTCCCATCTCTGAGAAAAAGATACCGGACGGGTATGGCACCAGCCTGGTTGGCTACTGGGCGTGGGGTCATTACAATGTCCTTTACATACATATCAAAGATCAGATGCTTGATATATCTACTAGGGATC
Source organism: Lophiomys imhausi (assembly GCA_907164525.1). NCBI lineage: Eukaryota > Metazoa > Chordata > Mammalia > Rodentia > Muridae > Lophiomys > Lophiomys imhausi. The sequence goes on from CAJQZJ010034075.1 coordinate 812,487, forward strand.
CTCAACAGACTGCCACCAATCCTTTTGATTTATGGCTTTTGTGTGGAACAAATGGTAGCTGTATGGATTTGGGACCTATACTTATGCTTGGAGGAGGATCTTATCAAAAGGGCAATTTTTCTTTGGGGAACTATTCTGTGGGGGTCAGAGATTCTAGTGGTGACAGTGGCTGGGGGAATGTGACATTTCTTTTGTCCAGAAACAAGACCTTTTCAGCCTCGCCAGTGTGTCTCTGGCCTCCTTTTCTGTGAATTGTAAGTAATGGGAGTGCATCCTTGGGTGAAGAAAAGTTAGTATGCACTCCGGACACATGCTTTTATGCCCTGTGCTGGAATGCCACAGCCTTTCCTGTGGCTGTGGTAACTAGAATGCCTTGATATGTACCAGTTCCTGTAGAGGCCCCTAATACCATGATGCTATTCAGGCTTAAAAGAGATTTTGGCATCACTGCAGCTATTGTTACTGCCATCACTGTTGCTGCTGTGGGGGCTACTGCCTCAGCTATTGCCTTGTCTAGTTCTATACAGACTGCCAATGCCCTGAATAACATCTCAGCCAATGTAGCACAGGCATTGGATACTCAGACCTCTATGAATTATCATCTCAAAAGAGGCCTTATGATAGTTAATCAACGCATAGATTTAATACAAGAACAGATTGATTCTCTTTGGCAACTAGCACAGTTGGGGTGTGAGTGGAAAATGCAGGGTTTGTGGGTTACTTCGGTGCGGTATCAAAATTTAACAAAGGCTGCTAATCTGTCTAAGCAATTGTCAAAGCTCCTTTTACAGGATTGGTCGGCTGATTTTGAAAATAAGATGAGAGAGCTGAGAGCGACAATCGTCCACATCAACTCCACTCGGGTGGATCTGAGTCTGGCTACTGGTTTGACTTCCTGGATACAGGCGGTTATGGATCATCTTAAGGAGTGGGCGGGCATAGGCTCTTTGGTGATACTGATGATACTAGCCTCTCTGGTTTGCCTATGGTGCATCTACAAGATGAGAGCCACACAGAAGCATAATGCAGCCATGATTATACAGGCCCTTGTCGCCATTGAGGCGGGCCAGTCCCCTCAGTCATGGCTCGCTGCCATGAAGCCTTAAATCTTCACTGAGCATAGTCCCTGCCCACTGAGGTATTCGTTCCACGGATATTAGGGTCTGGCAAGTCAATGACGGAGTTGATGGGTAAGTCTCGGCCACCTAAGACAGGGCAGCCCCGAGTGGGGAGGCTGACCCAGAGACGGGTAAGAGTTTGAGCACTGCCCTCCTACAGGCTCAGGCCCGCCATGAGATCCCCAGATATGGGGATTACGAAGCCTTTCCAGGGACTTCTACCTACATTTTTTAAAAACAAAAAAGGAGGAACTGTAGAGAGCTGCGACGTGCCACGCCCTAGAGATGGCGCTGGTTTCCACCTTCCACCAGCCCGATGGTGAGCGCTCTCAGTGGTGAACAGGTCCATGTTTGGTTGGGACCGCTGATCTGGCTTGCTTCTGCATATGTGGGCCTGTAAGAGCACCACGTGGCTTTACTTGACTGACTGTTCATATAGTATTTAGCCTGTGGGTTGGGTCTGCCCCATTATTCGGAAGACTGTTTTCAAGGGACCTGAATAAACTGCTTGAGAAGAGCTTTTGTGAGTTGCGTCGTTCTTGCTGGTCGAGGGGGATGCGACAGATTTTGAAGGACTTTCCTAGCAGGCATGTGACCCTGGGTACAATCCTTAGCACTGTATGCTGATGGATACCTATAATTCTACCTTCTGGGAAGTGGAGTCAAGAATATCGGAAGTTCAAAGTTATGGTAGTGGTTTGACTGAGAAATATCCCCCATAGTCTTACGATTTGAATACTTGGTCCCAGGTTGGTGGTGCTGTTTGGTGTTTGGGAGGTAAAAGAAAGTTTAGGAGTTGGATTTTGAGATTTATAGCTTGATAGTGATTCTCTCTCTCTCTCTCTCTCTCTCTCTCTCATGTGGGTGAGTTATCTCTCTGCTTCCTGATTGGTCAGCCTTATGATCCAACTGCCATGCCTCCACACCATGGAGGACTATACCCACCCCACACCCGGGAAGTGTGAGATAAAGTAAACTTTTTCTCTTCTAAGATGCTGGTTATGTCATTTTGTCACAATAATAGAAGTGTAACTAAGATAATCATCCCTGTCTACTTTAATTATGTAAAGAGTTCAAGTCTACTCTGGACTACAACAAAAAGAAGGAGTTGAATTAACAAGAGTTAGGAAGTCGTGTCAGTTTTACTTCTGACATAGAATGAAGTTTGGAGCCATTTTGCTTCAATAAACGTTAAAGGGAAGCCACTCACTCATCTTTTAAAAACATTCATGTTTGCAAGACAGGGTAGACAAGTCCTTCATAATTCCTGCTTTACAATTAATGTCTGTCAGAGATACTAGGCCAAAGGCTGATGATAGATGCTCTAATTTATTGAGAGAAACTGGGGACTGTCCAGGCAGCCAGTTGTCTATCATTTCTTAGTTTTGGAAGCTGCTGGCTCTGTACTTCCTGTATATTCATATATATTTATCCTTCTTAGGTCTCTGAGGTGGTTGAAGACTAGATAGTTATAGTCTCACAGTTAAATTTTAAGTTGTTTAGGAATTAAAAGGATGTTCTAGGTCTCAGATGTTTTTAAGTTGGTAATGCAAGTTAGGATGGAAACTGAGTTAGGTATAGAACTTTAAATTCATTGAGATAGATAATAGATATTAATATCAGTTGCCAAATATGTTTGGACTAGACATTAGGATTGTATGTTATACCTTATAATTTTCATAATTTTGGCCTAATTATTCTTATTGTTTTGTATTGTATTTATTGTTATTACAAAAGCCTTTTATTGGACTGAAAGGGGAAGCTGTTGGGGGGGGAAAGATACACCTTATTTTTTTTTTAAAGCAGACAGGAGGGTGGGGGGAAGAGGGTAGGAGGATGGAACCAGGAGGAGGAAGAGGGAGGGGAATATGATTGAGATTTAACTTGAAGAAGTAAATAAATGTTGAAAAAAAAAGTTTCATGTTTGAAGCATGTCAGATTTTGGGTTAGGAATGCTCAATCTGCATCTGAGAGTCAGTCTAAACTAAATAGAGAAAAATGCCAAATATCTTTCCCTTTCTTCCCTCCATCCCTCCCTCCCTCCCCCCTCTCTCTGTCTATCTTTCCATCTCTACCTCTCTTTTCTGTCTTTGTCTCTTAAAAACCAGGGCTTTTGTAAAAATGGGGAAGTTTCCTTGCACAAAGAAAATCTCAATTGGAAAAGATTAAATGTCTTTGCTCTCAAAGCTGAACATACCATCTTTAACTAGTTATTGCTTAAAAGTTTTCAACCAAATTGTGTAACCGATCTTTTAAATTATTATTTAACACTTACTTATTTATTACTAAATTCACTTATAACAAACACCAACAATTTCTTAACTATTAATCCTATAAATTCCTACAACCCATTTAACCTATCCACTAAACCTATTGATAATTATTTTTCTAACCTTTTAGAATGATACAGTCTCTGGGGCAGTTCCTCAGTCTTCAGGAACACAGTCTTTGTTGTAGATTCTTTAACGCACTTAGCAGTCCTTTTTCTGGATCTCTCAGATGCAGGTTCGTCAGGGTAAGTTGGTTATTGCAGTCTCACCTTAAATAAGGCTTCATGCTTTCTTCTCTGTGGGAGACCCCAGCCGTCTGCAGGCCAACTTACTTCTTTTGAATTAGGAACTCAGCTGCTCTGCCTCAGTCCTTAAAGCCAGGCACAGTTTCCCCTAGGCCACTGATCGGACAGATCAAACCCCTCCAGGCAAAAGCTGAGCCACAGGGTCCAGTCCTTGGCCTTTTGGTGTCTTGTTCAGGCTTTCTTTGCTCACCGGCTTCTTTCTGCTTCAGGGAGAGAGCTGGCCATCAATGGCCAGCCCTTTTTTCAGCAGGACTCTTGGAGCTCTCTAGCATCAGGGGCATCTTCTTTTTCTGGGCTCCATGCACTGTCCTTAAATAGGAGGAACTCTGTTTCAGCTTAATTTGGGCTCCGCCCACTTAGCAGCTGAAAACAGTATCAGGCCAGATACTTTGTTTCTTCAAGTCCATTAAGTCTTTCCTGTTTTCCTGACTTCAACCTTGTTTTTCAGTCTATTGAGTCTTTCCTGTTTTTCCTGATTTTAACCTTGTTTTTCAGTCTATTAAGTCTCCTGTTTGTTTCCTGTTTTTAGTCCACATGCTGATAATGCTCTTCATGCCCCGAATTAAGAGACAGTATCAGAAAACCCTATATATTTTCTAAATCTAATTTATCTAACCCCTACAAAATTGAATATGAAAATGTACAACAGCAGCACAGTCAGTAATCTCTGAATGCACAATGGACGTCCAAGTCCAGCAGAATATCAGAGTATGAAATTCATCTAGGCTCACAAGTTGCAATAGAAAAAAAGAGAAAAAAGTTCTCAAGAGTGCCTTTCAATTCACCTTGCAAGCTTTCTCTTTGAAAAAGAATATATGGCTGACCTTGTCCTTTCGCAGAAGACTATTACTCCAAATAAGTAATTATAACTATCCTTATCTTTTTTAGTTTTCACTCTATAAGTACAGCTAAAATAGTTTTTCTTAGAATTAGAAAACCGTTTCAGTTTTACCTGTGACATGGGATGACCTTAGGAGCTGTTGTTCTTATTCTCAACATATGATGAAGTAAAATCAATTGCCATAACCATCTTTCTAAAAATTGTTTAGTTGTTGTTACTATAATTACTATTTTATCGATTATATATAGTAATGGAATTGACTGTGGCCTTTCCACTTATGCACACATCATGCATTGATCATCCCTGTCTACACTTCTCTCAACCTCTCCTCTTCCTTTTTAGTCTTCATTCATCCTTTATTACTTTGAAGCCATCTTTCTTTTTCTTTTTTCTCAGTTTCCTCATGTGATAGAAAACATGTAATATTTACCTTGCAGTGTTTGGCTAATTTCTTTTAACATGATGCTATATAGTTTCACATTTTTTTCTTCATTATTCAGATGAATAATACTTGTGCATGTACCTGGATGATGCTTGTCTTCATGTATGTGTGTGTGTGTGTGTGTGTGTGTGTGCAAAATATCATTCTTAACATGTTTACAGCAGTATCTCATTTTAGCTATGACTTGGTTTCCATCATGCCTAGTGATATTGTGTGACCTGGACCAGCAGGTTGTTCTTCAGTGACAAGTTTCTAAAGGGGATGATGACTAGGCAATGAGAAAATTAAGAAGACAGGAAAGTTTGGGATCATGCAGATTTACACAACCTGATGACTTGTGTAAACAAGTTCATGAAGAAGTACAGCAAGCACCTTTTAAACATTATTATCATTATTCTCTCATATATTACATCCTGATTGCAGTTTCCTCTCCCCCGAGTCTGTCCCCACCACTTCCCCTTTACCGCAGATCCACCCACCTCTGCCTTACCTCAGTCAGACAAGAGCAGGCCTTCTAGGGATATTAACCAAACACAGCATAACAAGTTACACTAAGACCAGGTGCATACCATTATATCAAGGCTGGATGAGGCTACTCAGTAGGAATAATGGGGTCCCACAGGAAGGCAAAAGAGTCAGAGGAACCAATCCAACAGGAACCAAGCTACTCAGCCATAACATATATGCAAAGGACCCTACAGGCTCCCTGATACCTGCAAAGCCCCAATGAGCCCCTGAAGTCAGTTGATTTTATGGGCCCAGTTCTCATGGTGTTCCTGACCCCTCTAGTTCCTCTGATGCTTCCTCCCCCTCCTCCACAGAACTCCCCATGCTCTGCCTAATGCTTGGTTGTGGGACACAGCATCTGCTCCCATCAGTTGCTGGATGAAGTCTCTCTGGTCTCTCTGATGATGATAATGCTAGGCTCTGGTCCCAGAACATTCTGCAGGTAAGAAAAACTTTAGGTTCACAGTTTTATATCTGGGTTGGTGTCCCAGTCTCTCTACTTGAGGCCTTGCCTGGTTACGGAAGATGACTAGTTCAGGCTCTGTGTTCCCCATTACAGTCTTTGCTAGTGTTACTCTTGGAGTTTCCAATGTCCTACATTTCTACCTTGCTCACAAAATGCTCCCGAATTCTAATTGCCTCTACCAGTATTTTCTCCTTTGCTCCCCCAACCCTGGACCTGATCCCTCCTGTTCCCAACTCCACTTGCAGTGAAATCTATTCTACATCCCCTTCTCAGAGAGATCCTTACATCTCCCCTTAAAGCCCTCCTTGTTACTTAGCTTCTCTGAGTCTGTGGATTGTAGGATGATTATCTTTTACTTTACAGCTAATATCTACTTATAAGTGAGTACATACCATGTTTGTCTTTCTGGGTCTGGGTATCTCACTTAGGATGATTTTTTTCTAGTTCCATCCATTTGCCTGCAAATTTCATGATGTCCTTGCTTGTAATTGCTGAGTAATATTCCATTGTGTAAATATACCACATTGTCTCTATCCATTCTTCAGATGAGGAACATCTAGATTGTTTCTGAATTCTGGCTATTATGAATAAAACTGATATGACAATATTTAAACAAGTGTTCTTGTGGTAGAATGGATCATTCTTTGGGTATATGCCCAGGAATGTTATAGTTGGGTCTTGAGGTAAATCAGTTCCTAATTTTCTAAGAAACCACCATATTGATTTCCAAAGTGGCTGTACAAGTTTGCCCTCACAACAAGAGTAGTAGAGAAGTGGTTCCCTTACTCCACATCCTCACCAGCATGAAATTTCATTTGTGCTTTTGATCTTAGCCATTCTGACAGGTCTAAGATGGAATCTCAAAGTCATTTTTATTTGCATTTCTATGATGGCTAAGGAACATTTCTTTAAGTCCTTCTCTACCATTTGATATCCTTCTGTTGAGAATCCTCTATGTAGATCTGTATCCCATTTTTAATTGGATTGTTTGGTTTGTTTATGTCTAGTTTCTTGAGTTCTTTATATATTTTGGATAATAGCCCTCTGTTGGAAGTGAAATTGGTGAGAATCTTTTCCCATTCTGTGGTCTGCCATTTTGTTCTTTTGATGATGTCTTTTTGTCCTTTGCCTTACAGAAGCTTTCAGTTTCCTCAGGTACCATTTATTAATTGTTGATCTTAGTGCCTGAGCTGTTGGTGTTCTGTTCAGGAAGTTGTCTCCTGTGCCAATATGTTCAAGGCTATTGCCTACTTTCTCTGATATCAGGATCAGTGTATGTGGTTTTATACTGAGGTCTTTGATAAAGACTTGAGTTTGTGCAGGGTGATAGATATGGATCTTTTGCATTCTACATACCGACATCCAGTTATACCAGCATTGTATGTTTGAAGATGCTTTCTTTTTCCCATTGTATAATTCTTGCTTCTTAATAAAAAATCAGGTGTCCATATGCGTTCAGATTTATGTCTGGGTCTTTGATTCCATTGATTCACCTGTCTATTCTATGCCAGTACCATCTGTTTTTTATTACTATGGCTCCATAGTACAGTTTGAAATCGGATGGTGATACCCTCAGAACTACTTTTATCATATAAGATTGTTTTAACTATCCTGCGTTTTATGTTTTTTCATATGAATTTGAGTATTATTCTTACAAAGTCTGTAAAGAATTGTGTTGGAATTTTGAAGGGGAATCTGTAGATTGTTTTTGGTAGAATGACTATTTTTACTATGTTCATCCTACTGAGCATGGGAGATCTTTCTATCATTTGATTTCTTCTTCAGTTTCCTTCTTCAAAGACTTGAAGTATTTATCTACAGATCTTCATTTGCTAAGTTATAGTTATCCCAAGATAGTTTATATTATTTGTAACTATTGTGAAGGAAATTGTTTTCCTGATTTATTTTTTGGCCTGTTTATCATTTGCTATTTTCTTTGTGACTGAGTGTGAGGTCAGTTTGGAAAGGTTTCCTAAAGTGTGGAGAAGAAGTTGCATTCTTTTGTGTTTGGGTGAAATGTTCTGTAGCTATCTGTTAGGGTCATTTTATTAATAATATCTATTAGCTCCATTATTTTAATTTTTGTTTAATTTTTGTCTGAATGACCTATCCATTTGTGAGCCTGGGGTATTAAAGTCCCCTACTGTTAATGTGTGAGATTTAATGTGTGATTTAAGCTTTAATAATGTTTGTTTTAAAAGTGTAAGTACCCTTGCATTTGGGCATAGATGTTCAGAATTGAGACATCTTTTCCTTTGATGAATATGAAATGTCCTTCTACATCTCTTTTGATAAATTTTGGCCCAAAGTCTATTTTGTTAAATATTAGGATAGCTATCTCAGATTGATTCTTGAGTCCATTTGCTTGAAAAATCTTTTTCCAACCTTCACTCTGAGGAAATGTCTATCTTTGATATTCAGGTGTGTTTCTTTCATCCAGTAGAAGGATGAATCATGTTTCACATCCATTCTGTGAGCCTGTGTCTTTTCATTAGGGAATTGAGACCACTGATATTGAGAGATATTAGTGACCAATGATTGTTAATTCCTCTTACTTTGGTGGTGATGGGGGTAGTGTGTGTATGTGTGTAAGTGTTTGTGTTTTCCTCCTTTGGGATTTGCTGGAATGAGATACATGCATACAGTTAACCTCCTTGGGTTAAAGTTTTCCTTCTACTGTTTTCTGTTGGGCTGACTTTGTAGATAGATATTGTTTAAATTTAACTTTGTCATGAAATATTCGTTTTTGTCCATCTGTGATGATTGAAAATTTTTATGAGTATAGTAATCTGGGTTGGCATCTTTGGTCTCCTAGAGTCTTCAAGACCTCTGTCCAGGCCCTCCTGACTTTTGGAGTCTACATTGAGAAGTTGGGCATAATCCTAATAGGTCTGCCTTTATATATTACTTAGCCTTTTCCACCTTGCAGCTTTTAATATTCTTTCTTTGTTCTGCATGTTTAGTGTTTTGATTTTTATGTGGCATGGAGGATTTCTTTTTCTGGTTCAATCTATTTGGTGCTCTATATGTTTCTTTTACCTTTAAGCATATTGTTCTTTAGGTTAGGAAATTTTTCTTCTGTGATTTTGTTAAATATATTTTCTGGATTTTTGAGCTGGAATTCTTCTCTTTCTTCTATTCATTTTTCTTAGGTTTGGCTTTCATAGTGTCCCAGATCTCTTGGATGTTTTGTAATTTCTTAGATTTAACATTTTCTTTGACAGATGAACCCATTTCTTCTATCATATCTTCAACACCTGCGATTCTCTCATTCATCTCTTATATTCTGTTAATGACGCTTGTGTGTGTAGTTCCTTTTTCCTTACCTAGACTTTTCATCTCAAGAATTACCTCAGTTTGTGTTGTCTTTATTGCTTCTATTTCCATTTTTAGGTCCTTTATGGTTTCCTTTACCTGTTTGGGTTTTTTCTTGCTGTTCTTGGCATTCTTTAAGGATTTCCTCCAATTTTTTGTTTGTCTTTTCCTCAATTCCTTTAAGGGATTTTTAATTTTCCTCTTTAAAAACCTCTATTATCGGGGGGAGCGAAGATGGCGGCGACCTACACTGACGCATTCTGAACGCGGGGAAAAAAGAGCCATAAAAAACACAGAGTTATTGGGCACTGTGCAAAAACCGGAGGGGCTAGACCCCCCCCCCCGGAAACACTCACAGCTCCCAAGGGACTGTTAAAAGTCCCAGGGCAAGGCTCTCCCCATCTCTCACAGACACGGAGGCCACTAAACCGGGGATTCGGGAACTCCCATTTGGTGAGGTGCCTGGTAAGATCGATCCCAACTTACAGCAGGCAGAATCAGGGTCCACTTGGCCATAGATCGCTGTCCTATTGGGCTCCCCACAAATCAGGTTGAACTTATACCCACTTAGAAAAGGTTGCGAGATAGTGGAAGCCTTAGCAAGGAACAAACAGGGGGCTCAGCGGGTGGTCCGCAGCCGCCCGTGAAGCGGAGGGCGGGAGGTTCCAAGAGAGCACGGGAAGCTGGGAACACAAAGGCAGGCGGTCACGGTAGCGCAGCTGGGGAGGGAGCACGGCTGGCAGGGCCAAATCCCCGCCAGCCCACAGCAGGTCATCTGGGGAGAGAGACAGGCGTGGGTGGGGCCAGGGGTCCGTGCAACCACGGCGGAGCTGCTGGGACGAGAGGTGCACTCAGACAGCCGGAGGATCTGGGGCTTGGGGTACCCACGGGACCCGTGGCGGCGCAGACAGGAAGGGAATCAGGCACAGGGTCCAGCCCTGTGGCGAGAAGACTAGAGAGAAACCAGAAATCGGGACCATAGCTGTATCCTGGAAAATCCAGACATATCAGGTGTGGAGCCAGACCCTGTCAGCCTCCGGGACGACAAACAAAGGCCACAGAATCTGTGCCTGGGCAAACAGGCCCATACCATCAGAACCATTACAGGCTGATAACTCAAAGTGCAACACAGAGAAGTCTGAATTGGGAGCAGTGAAACAATCCTGGTCCATTACTCACAACCTGGGAATAGGCTGCACCAGATCACAGTGTCTCTGGCCATTAAAATCACAGTGACCTTGAAATCCTCCTGTAAGCAACGACAGATAGCCAAGTAACTCGTCCCCTGCACCAAATCATCCACTGTGGTTCCAAGCACAGAAAACAGACAGCTAAATGCATCCAATGGCGAAAGGTCAAAAAAAAAATAGAAATCAAGGAATTATGACTCCAACAAAGCAGAACCACCCTAGCTCATCCAATTAGGATGACCACACACCAACAGAAACACATGAAAACATTGACAATTCTGCATTATGGAAAGTGATAGAGTCCCTGCAAGAAGAACTTAAATCTATGAAGGAATTCAAAGACACCACAATTCTACAAATCAAAACAAGGAACAACACCATTAAAGAGCTCCAAGCCAAGGTGACAGAGCTTGAACAGGAAAAGGAAAAATCCATGAAAGATTTTCATACAAAAACAAGCAAGCTGGAGAAGGAAATGTACAAAACGAACAAAACCATACAAGACATGAAAATAGAAATAGAAACAATAAAGAAAACACAGTCAGGGTTAAAAGAGGAAGTGGAGAATCAAGGGAAGAGAACAGGAACTACGGATGTGAGTATCAACAATAGGATGCAAGAGATGGAAGACAGGATCTCAGGCATGGAAGATTCAGTGGAAGAAATCAGTACAACATCCAAAGAAAATGAGAAGGCTAAAAAATCTCTCACCCACAACATCCAAGAAATCAAGGACTCATTGAAAAGACGGAACCTAAGAATTATAGGTATAGAGGAAAGAGAGGACTCCCGACTCCAAGGTCCAGGAAATATCTTCAACAAAATCATAGAGGAAAACTTCCCAAACCTGAAAAAAGAGATGCCAATAAAAATACAAGAGGCATACAGAACACCAAACAGATTAGACCAGAAAAGAAACTCCTCTCGCCACATAATAATTGAAACCCCAAATGTACAGAACAAAGAAAGAATATTAAAAGCTGTAAGAGAAAAAGGTCAAGTCACATACAATGGCAGACCCATCAGAATTACACCTGACTTCTCCCCAGAAACGATAAAAGCTAGAAGGGCCTGGTCAGATATACTACAAGTCCTAAGAGATCATAGATGCCCAGCCAGACTACTTTACCCAGCAAAACTCTCTATCAACATAGATGGAGAAAACAAGATATTCCATGACAAAATTAAATTTAAACAATATCTACCCACAAACCCAGCCCTACAGAAAATCCTAGAAGGAAAATCCCAACCCAGAGAAGAAAACTCCACCCAAGAAAACAAAGGGAATAGAAAACCCATCAGCAACTAAACCAAAAGAGGAACAGGACCACCACATATACCAAACTAATGGGAAATAACAATCCCAGGTCACTAATATCCATCAACATCAATGGACTCAACTCCCCAATAAAAAGACATAGGTTTACAGAGTGGATCCACAAGCAAGACCCTTCCTTATGCTGTATACAAGAGACACATCTAACTACAAAAGATAGACACTGCCTCAGAGTAAAGGGCTGGGAAAAGGTTTTCCAAGCAAATGGACCCAGGAAGCAAGCTGGAGTAGCCATCCTAATATCAAACAAAACAGACTTCCAACTGAAGTTAATGAAGAAAGACAAAGAAGGGCACTATATACTCATTAAAGGGAATATTCATCAAGAGGAAATTTCAATACTGAACATCTATGCCCCAAATACAAAGGCACCTACCTTCGTAAAAGAAACACTTCTAAAACTTAAAGCTCACGTCGATCACAACACATTAGTAGTGGGAGACTTCAACACCCCACTCACAACAAAGGACAGATCATCAAGACAGAAGACAAACAGAGAAATATTGAGTCTAACAGAGATCATGAAACAAATGGACCTAACAGATATCTACAGAACGTTTTACCCAAACACAAAGGAATACACCTTTTTCTCAGCACCCCACAGAACCTTCTCCAAAATCGACCACATAATTGGTCACAAAGATAGTCTCAGTAGATACAAGAAAATTGAAATAACACCTTGTATCTTATCAGATCACCACGGAATAAAGCTGGTCTTCAACAGTAAAAGAATCAACAGAAAGCCTACACACACATGGAAATTGAACAGCTCCTTACTGGATGACCACTGGGTCAGGGAAGTAATAAGGAAGGAAATCAAAGACTTCTTAAAATCCAACGACAATGAAGACACAACATACCCAAACCTATGGGATACATTGAAAGCTGTGCTACGAGGAAAGTTCATAGCACTAAGTGCTTTCAAAAAGAAAATTGTGACAGCTCATATTAGTGAAGTAACAGCTAAGCTGGGTGAATTGGAAAAAAAAGAAACAAACACTCCCAAGAAGAGCAGAAGACAAGAAATCATCAAACTTAGAGCTGAAATCAACAACTTAGAATCAAAAAGAACTATACAAAGAATCAATGAAACCAAGAGTTGGTTCTTTGAGAAAATCAACAAAATAGACAGACCCCTAGCCAAATTAACTAAAAGGCAAAGGGAAAGAACACAAATCAACAAAATCAGAAATGAAAAGGGAGAAATAACAACAGACATTGAGGAGATCCAGAAAATATTCGGACATTACTTTAAAAATCTATATTCCACTAAATTTGAAAACCTAAGCGAAATGGACAATTTCCTCGATAAATTCCACCTACCAAAACTAAATCAAAATCAGATTAACAGCTTAAACAGCCCAATAACACCTAAGGAAATAGAAACAGTCATTAATAATCTCCCAACCAAAAAAAGCCCAGGGCCAGATGGCTTTAGCACGGAATTCTACCGGACCTTCAAAGAGGAACTAACACCATTACTTTTCAAACTCTTCCACCACACAGAAACAGAAAGATCACTGCCAAACTCATTCTATGAGGCCACTGTCATTCTGATTCCTAAACCACACAAAGACCCAACAAAGAAATAGAACTTCAGACCAATCTCCCTCATGAACATAGATGCAAAAATACTTAATAAAATACTAGCAAACCGAATTCAAGAACACATCAAAAGTATCATACACCATGATCAAGTAGGCTTCATCCCTGGAATGCAGGGATGGTTCAATATACGAAAGTCTATCAATGTAATTCACCACATAAACAAGATGAAAGAAAAAAACCACATGATAATCTCGCTAGATGCAGAAAAAGCATTTGACAAAATCCAACACCCCTTCATGCTAAAAGTTCTGGAGAGAACGGGCATACAAGGACCATACCTAGAAATAATAAAGGCAATATACAGCAAGCCAGTAGCCAACATCAAATTAAATGGAGAGAAGCTTGAAGCATTTCCTCTAAACTCAGGGACAAGACAAGGATGTCCACTTTCACCATATCTCTTCAATATAGTACTTGAAGTCCTTGCTAGAGCAATAAGACAACTAAAGGAGATCAAAGGGATAAAAATTGGAAATGAAGAAGTCAAATTATCCCTATTCGCAGATGATATGTTAGTATACATAAGCGACCCCAAAAACTCCACCAAAGAACTCTTACAGCTGATAAACAACTTCAGCAAGGTGGCTGGATACAAAATTAACTCAAAAAAATCAGAAGCCCTTCTTTATACAACAAACAAATATACTGAGAAAGAAATAAGGGAAACAACCCCCTTCACAATAGCCACAAACAACATAAAATACCTGGGGGTAACTCTAACCAAGCATGTAAAGGACCTATATAACAAGAACTTCAAGCCCCTGAAGAAAGAAATGGAAGAGGCCTTTAGAAGATGGAAAGATCTCCCATGCTCATGGATAGGTAAGATCAACATAGTAAAAATGGCTATCCTACCAAAAGCAATATATAGATTTAATGCAATTCCTATCAAAATACCAACACAATTCTTTATAGACCTGGAAAAAGCTATTCTCAACTTCATATGGAACAACAAAAAGCCCAGAATAGCTAAATCAATCCTGTCCAATGAAAAAACATCTGGAGGTATCACCATCCCAGATTTCAAGCTGTACTACAGAGCAACAGTAATAAAAACAGCATGGTACTGGTATAGAAACAGACCAGTGGATCAATGGAATCGAATTGAAGACCCAAATATGGATCCACACACCTATTGGCAACTAATCTTTGACAAAGAAGCCAAAACCACACAATGGAAGAAGGACAGCATCTTCAACAAATGGTGCTGGTCCAACTGATGTCCACTTGCAAAAGAATGAAATTAGACCCATACCTATCACCTTGTACAAAACTTAATTCCAAGTGGATCAAAGACCTTAACATAAGGCCAGCCACACTAAAGATACTAGAAGAAAAAGTAGGAGAAACCCTCGAACTCATTGGCACAGGTGACAACTTCCTGAACAGAACACCAACAGCTCAGGACCTGAGATCAACAATCAATAAATGGGACCTCATGAAACTGAAAAGTTTCTGTAAAGCAAAGGATACTGTCATTCGAACAAAACGGCAACCTACAGACTGGGAGAAAATCTTCACCAACCCCACATCTGATAGAGGGCTATTATCTAAAATCTACAAAGAACTCAAGAAACTAAATGCCATGAAACCAAATAATCCAATCAAAAAATGGGAGATGGAGCAACATAGAGAATTCACAAAGGAGTAATCCCTAAGGGCTGAGAGACACCTGAAGAAATGTTCAACATCCTTAATCATCAGAGAAATGCAACTCAAGACGACCCTGAGATTCCACCTAACACCTGTTAGAATGGCTAAAATAAAGAGCTCAAATGATAGCGCATGCTGGTGAGGGTGTGGAGAAAGGGGTACCCTACTCCATTGCTGGTGGGAGTGCAGGCTTGTGCACTCCACTATGGAGGTCTGTCTGGCGATATCTTAGAAATCTAGGAATAACCTTGCCTCAAGACCCAGCCATACCACTTCTGGGTATACACCCAAAGGAC
Organism: Lophiomys imhausi; assembly: GCA_907164525.1. Classification (NCBI taxonomy): domain Eukaryota; kingdom Metazoa; phylum Chordata; class Mammalia; order Rodentia; family Muridae; genus Lophiomys; species Lophiomys imhausi. The sequence continues at coordinate 827,834 of CAJQZJ010034075.1, forward strand.
CTCTCACGGAGACATAGGGAAGTCTCCTCATCTATGTTCATAGCAGCCTTATTTGTAATAGCTAGAAATTGGAAACAACCCAGATGTCCCTCAACTGAAGAATGGATTAAAAAATTGTGGTACATCTATACGATGGAATATTACTCAGCTATCAGAAACAATGAATTCATGCAATTTGCAACCAAATGGATGGATCTAGAGGAGCTCATCCTGAGTGAGCTAACCCAGTCTCAGAAGGATGCACATGGCATCTATTCACTTATAGTAGGATTTTAACTATATCGTACAGGATATCTGTACTACAACCAACACATCAAAAGGAACAAGGACATAATTTTTTTTTTAATCTTTTTCTTTTTCCTTCTTTTTTTCTTTTTTTCTCTTTCCTTTTCCCTTCTCTTTTTCCTCTCTTTTTTTTGTTGATATGCTTTGTTTTTGTGGGTTTGTGTGTTTGTTGGTCTTATTTTTAGTATTCCCCCAGTAGCAATGAGACACCATTCACTGGCAGTACTGCCTCGTAGGCCCCCGGTGAATGAAGAGGCTCTTGGCCCTCGTATGACTCCTGATCTGTGGTGAGAGACTGTTAGGCAGGGACACTCCACCCCAAAGGAACAAGACGGAAGGGTCAGGGGGTAGAGCATGGGAGGGTGGGGCTAAGATGCGGGAAAAGAGGACAATATGATAAGGATGTAACCTGAAGCAACAAACAAATAAATTTATTAACTAAAAAAAAAAAAAAAAAAAAAGAAAAGAAAAAAAAAGGCAGGGGGCAGGGCTGAAACACTGTGAATGGAACAGAGGATACAGCCATTCGGCCTGGATTTGCAGACCTCCAGGTGTAGAGAATACGTGGAGCTAAGGTAAAATACAAGAGAATTGTGGTATTGGCCCATGCCTTTGACTTCAGCGGAGACGGGGGGGGGGGAACCTTAGAGTTGGTGGTCTTATGTACTCTGGAGTCATACTGAGCGGGGTGGTGAGGTTGCATACTCTTGGTCCCACCATTCAAGAAGAGTACACCCTTGGTCCCAGCTCCCAGCACACTGGAGACAGAAACGGGCAGATCCCAGAGCTCAGGGTCAGCCTGATGCTGGGCAAACTCTAAATAGAGAAAGACTTCGATCCAGGAGTGGTGGAACACATCTTTGATCCCTTCAGATGAGAAATACAGGTCCCTGTTCCCAATAATTAGAGTTCAGAGACACACACATGGGATTTGGAGGGACCTAGGTTTGGAGGCTACTTACAAAAGGCCGTCTCGATGCAGGCAGATTGTCCTTTGGGATCTCAAAATATATACACTAGAGCTGGTTTAGCTCCAAGGTGACAGAATGATTTCTTCTTTAACACGGATTGAAAGATAACGCTTTGTATGTTGTCAGAAGGCCAAATTTGCTTCAGGAGAAGTACTACCTAGCCCCCCCCATCCCCCCCCAGAAAAAAAAAAAAGAGGGCAATTGTCCTAGGGTTGGGATTGGGGCAGGGCTCTGTTCTTATCGTTCCAGGAGAATTGAAGTGTCCATTAGGGGAGCCCGGAGACGGCGGACAGCGGAATCCTCAGCAGAGAGCAGAATCAGGCACCAAGGAGGATGAGTGACCCAGTTGATTCTGCTTGGCAGACTCCCTCAATAGCTGTCTCCATTAGGGGCCTGCAACCACCACTGCAATCCAATGTCGCTGGGACCGTTCAGCTCTACACAATGCCCCAGCCGGAACCTCAGTGAAGCCTGCAAGATCAGCTTCTGTCTACAAACCCCTTAGGTCATCTAAACAGCTGAGAACAGAAGGACTGAACATAAAAGGATTGTACTAACATTTTTAATCATTTTTCCCATTTGGGTTGGGGCCCCAAACAGGTTTACTACGACCCAAATCAGCAGGAAGTCACTTTAAGAGAGCGACGTCCCATGCCCAGAGGGTGGGGAGGGTGTTTCTCCGCCCTTCTTTTTGGTTATTTGAAGGATAACTGAAAACTCTGTTATGTAGGGGAAGAGACTACAAGCTGATAAATGGTCCTGTCTTAATGGGTTTCGGAGGTTAGCCCCAGGGAATTCCTACTTTTCCTTTTCTGTATCCTTCTTCCTCTCCTATGTAGGAG
>CAJQZJ010034075.1:830331-849556 GCA_907164525.1 Lophiomys imhausi
TAGATAGTAGAATGTTAAAGTCAGGGGCCAAATAGGTATAAACTGAACATTGGGAAGGTATACTGGGCCAATTTACTCTCATAAATGTGGCATATTTATATCTATTGTTTTGTATAATACTTACTGTTATAAGAGAAGGAACCAGCTGTTGGACTGAAAGGGGAAACTTCTGGAGGGAAGAGGGTGGAATGGCGGGATAGGAAGGGGGAATAGGGAGGGGTTTGTTACTGAGATGTAACTTGAAGAAAAAAAAATAAAGTATTTAATTAAAAAAAAAACCTCTATTATCTTCACAAAGTTGGATTTAAGGTCATGTGTTGTGGAAAGTCTAATAACATTGCTTCTGATAGGCCCCTTTCAATGCTGAGATCTGGTTACCACCCCATCTGAGACAGTCTCTTGATTGGTTAATAAAAGTCGCTGATGGCCAATTAGCAGGGCAGAAAGAGTATAGAGAGGTGGCACTTCCCGAGATTAAAATAGTAACCCTTCGCTTTACACAGGATCTTTCCTTTCCTCTGGGAGACTCAAAAGGAGATAGACATCTTTGGGAATGCTGGAAGGTAATCACAGGCACATGGTGGTTTGAGATTAAGTGATCTGAGTTAACTTAGAGTAGCTAATTGAGAGTCTGCCCAGGTAAGGACTAAGCATTAAAACATTAAAAGGTCTTGGTGTATTTAATTATTGGGGAAATGACTGCAGCAGCTTATAAGCCCTCAGTCCAATCAGTCCCAGACTCCCAGACTTCCCTCGAACCCAGGCAAATCTCCCGCCAAGCTGCTGGTAATTCTACCAGCCTAATATAACAAGTTATATTAATTAACAGAGTTTAAGTCACAGGTGGTGTAGGCTACCTTTGGTTGCGGGACTCTTTCCCCAGGGCAAATCAGGCAACCGGTTAAGGCAAGTAGGCTAGGCCACCCACTCCTCTGCCAAGCCATCAGCTGCTCCACCAGCTTAATCTTACAGTTTATACTTACTAATAACTACAATTGATAATTAAATTGTACTTTCAGTGATGTTCTTGTGCTTTGGCTGCATTGGAATATTCAGCTCTTGTTGTCATTGGATAGCTAGGCTCCAGTGGTGCCATATTGACTTGACTGTTATTGATTGTGTTCTTACATTGACATTTAAGCATCTGGGTTTGGCATGACCACAGGTCTTGGTGCTGATTTCTGAGGCCCTCTCTGCCAGATGGGTACTTTGTTCCTTGGTTTCTGTTTCTCCTTTGGTCTTCTGGTCTTTGTGGCCTAGATTTCTGTTGGCTGGCGTGACCTTTGATCCAGTGGGGAGTCTCTGACTAAGTAGAGGGATGGCCTTCTGGAAACCAGTTTGGCCTTTGGTACATCAGGGAACCTCTGCCCTAGTTTGGGGGTGGGATATGCTGATGAGGAAAGGAGTGTGGATTGGGGGCACTGAGTGGAAGAGGTCCACTGATGGGCCATCTATCTGTGGTTCTAGAGTCCAGTATGGTCTTTAGTCCAGCATGGAGTCTCTGCTTGTGTTTGCCTATCTTTTTTTCCGGTTTGCTTGGCCTGCAACTATTCTTCAAACTGTAGTGGTATGCAACAGTTCTTTTTACTGGCTTGGCCTGAACCTAGGTAGCTGAAGTGCATAAGAGTTTTGTCTAGGAGCACAGCTATGGGGCTATTGATAAGTAAGGATGGAGGGGACAGCAGATTGGGTCTTTGGAAACCAAATCTAGGATCTAGGAAGTGGAGGAATTCAACAGGCAAAGAGGTCACTCATCTGGTCTTCTGTCTGGTGTGACCTACACCTGAACTGTGGAGTTCTGCCAAAACTGGAGCCAGGGGCCTGTCAGCTGGGCAGGTGGTGGTGTGGGACTATTCTTTTGACTGATGTGGTCTGCACCTGGGCAGTGGAAGGCCACCCGAATTTAGTGAAATATCAGAGAAGCAGGGTGGCTGTTAAGGTGGGACTGAAGGGACTGTAGAGTAGGTCTTTGTTAATTGAACCTAGGGAGTGCGACTATTCAGCTGGGGGGCTGGTCACTCACCTGTTCTTTTGACTGTTAAGTGCAGCATCTTATATAGTTCTCAGGAGAAAATGGGACAGTGTCCATAGCTAACTATCATACACTGGCACTAAGTCAGCTGAGGCTAATCAAACAATGTTACACAGGGGGAACACATGGTGTCTCAGAAGCATTACAGTCCAAGTACACAGCATCCTTTTGGACTGATATTCATAGCCCCTTATGTTGGGAAAAATTAGGTTCTCTGTATCCAAAGCCATAGCCCCCCCAGTGCCCCAGCCAGGCCATTACTGACTCTGCCAAGCATGTTCCTAGTATAGCAAAGAAGCTATATTCCCACTCCACATAGCAGGGTCTCAGGGAAATCCTGGAGTTAGTCTAACCCTTAACAATTATGTATTTTCACACACACACACACACACACACACGCACACACCATTTGTGTTTTCTTAAATCTCTATTCAGATAATTTGTACACTTGATAATTAGGTTATATGCTTTTCTTATAGCCCAAGCTGGCTTCTATGTAACTGAGAATGACATGGGTGTTCTGATCTCCCTACCTCCACTTCCCACATTCCATGCAGGCAGACCACACCAGATAGTGCTGGGGAACAAACCCCAAGCTTCATTAATGCTATGCAAGCATTCTACCAACTGAGCTACATTGCACACCCTCTCTGTATCTTTTAAGTTTATTCTCATTTATCTTAACAATCCAGAAATTCTATTGCTTGTATAGACCCTATTTAATTTTTAATATGTGTTTAAAAACTAAATTTAAGACTACATACTAATCTGAATTGAGTATTTTATGTTTGTCAGCTGTAAAGCTTTAAGACAGAATTTAAATCAATACATCCCACACTTCAAGTTTTATAAGAGGACATCTCAAGAATCTCATTGATCTGAAAAGTAACAAGAAGGTAAAATTCTTACTGAATCAGATGATCTTAAGCAACAATACACCCATGGCTCCATGAACACACGCATGAATCCACCTACTTAGAGAGTTTACTCTGATATTTCATTTTGTGCCTGTTTTATCACTATGTTCCACCTAATCTCTCTGACTAAGATGGTTTCAAATATAATTATTGTCACCACAATGTATTTTAAAATGATTTAAATGCAAGAAGTCAAAACACCTACACTGATTAATTAGCCTTGGAGTCTAAGACTTGGAACAGATTTGAATGGCCCTAAGTCTGAAGAAAAAATGATTTGCCTCCAAAACTAGCCCTGTGTGGTTGGGCAAAGGCAGTATGAGGCAGTCTCAAGTCATCACAGGACAGTACTCCACTACTGTACTTTGACTGTGACCAAAGGACCAGCTCTTGTGCTCTTTAAAGAAAAGGACTCTAAGGACCTCAACCCACAGCACATGAAAAAATCTCCACATGTCCCATCCCCTCCCTAAGAATTTCCTTCATTTTCTCTATTTCCAAACATAGTCTGCTGCTTCTTCTTTCTGGGGCTCAATTCATTGGCAGTACAGAGAAGTCCGTGGTTTTGCATAACAGTGAATAGAACTGAATGTGCTCTGCATTACTGCACTGTTTCATTTTTAAAAAAAATATATAAGTGAAAAAATTCTTTTTTTTTTTCCTAAGGGAACAAAATATGTTGGGGAGAGAGGAATTGGGAGGGAGATAGAGAAGGAAAAAAGGAAGGAGAAGAGAGGTGGGGCATTGATTTACAAAGAAATTCTTGTCTTACAGTACCTTTCCATCCAAGTCATTGCAAAAGAATTCCAGGGACCTTATTTTACTCTGACAATTTGCTATAGAAAAATACATCTCATATTTAATTTATAAACTCCATTCTATTGAGCTTACACAAAATCAAAGTCATTTATTTTTCACATTTTCTACAGCTTCCTAGGAATATGCTCTCCAGCTTTTCTCTCATTGAAGTTACTATTCAAGGCTTTTTCCTTTTCTCCCTCTCCAGTGTTTTCCATGGATGTGCTTTGTGTTAGCATCTTTAGGAATTAAACAGAAGCAACAGAGGCACACTAAACACATTTATTACCAAGTAAAATGGTTCCCTTGGCAACCATAACCCAATGAGAGACTTTGGAACAGCCCTCTTTTCTCAGATGATTTTTTTTCCAGTGATTTCAAGCATCACATATGGTAGAAGCAGACATGAAAGTACCTGCTCCAACTGTGTTTCCACAGAAAGAAAGCTGATTCAGTGAGACATGTTCTGTGGCTAAGATGATTGTAGTGTAATTGTTTATATAATTTATTTTTTATTTCTTCAAGTTACATCTCAATCACAATCCCCTCCCTACTCCCCCCTCCAGTCCCACCTTTCCACCCTCCTCCCCCTCAAACCCCCATCCTCTTCCCTTTGTTTTTTTAAGTTTAAGGTATATCTTTTCCCCCCCAACAGCTCCCCCTTTCAGTCCAACAAATGGTTCTTTCTCTTATAACAGTAAATACAATACAAAACAACAGAAATAAATAGGTCACAATTATGAGAGTTATATGGCTTAGCATACATTCCCAATGTCCAGTCCATATGTATTTGGCACCTGACTTTAACATTCTACTATGTAACCATCTCCATGAGTTTAAAGTTCTATATCTAACTCAGCTTTCATACTAACTTGCCTCACAATTTTCAAAACATCTTCTTAGATCCAGAACACCCTCTTGATTCCTAAACAACTCAAAATTTAATTTTTAAAAAAGAATCATTTTTATTATTTTTATGTATATGTATCGTGTATGTGTGTGTGTGTGTGAATGCAACTTATGTGGGGGTGCCCAAAGAGGACAAAAAGGGTAAGGGTGATCTGAAGTTCACAGTCATCCAACAGTGCTGGTAACTGAACTCTGATCCTGAAATGTATCCATCTTTATGTACGTAATACTGTATGGATGGATTGGCTTTCTGTTGCTTCTATGACAAATCACCACAAATGTTGTAACTTACAAAAAACATAAATGCATCAAACTATTTATCTGTAGAGCAGATGTCTGACATAAGTGTTCTTGCTTTAAGATAATTGGGTCAGTAAGGCTGCACTCCTTTGTAGATACTGGAAGAGACAATCTTTCCTTGCCTTTTGTACTTTCTGGGAACTACCAACACTTCTTGTCTTTAGTGCTTTTGTTCTTTTTATACTTATCAACTTCACCACATCTCTGATTCTCCATCTTATCACAGAATAGCTAGGGAGGGTTCTTTGTTTTAATGACTTCCAAATATCATACACTCTGTTATGTGACTTTTTTCTGGAAAGATATAAACAAATGTCAATTTACCCCAGGTATGACAGTGGCAACAGACCAAACTAACTCCAATAGCTTAGTGAACCTGTAAGTTTATTCAAGTTACTTATAGTAGTAACCTTTGGAGAGAAGAGTAGTTCCTGGATGATTTACATTCACCTGCATCACCAAAAATCCCACCTCAGCCAGGGGGACTACTTGCTTAAGTGTAGAACCCCGGATCTCTTTGCATGATCTGCAGGAAGCTTGACAGATTGGATGGATAGTCTCCTCTCCTCAGTAGTCCTTACTTCTTATAAAACCTTGGGAAGGGAATTTTTCCCTCTTTTAAGTTTCAGGAACTTCCTGAGACTTGTTTACTTCCCCAGATTTGTAAGTTTTGTTTACTTAAGTCTCAAGGATACCCTTTCAGGATGGAATGTTTCAATTCAGAGGAAATTACTGCATAACTGACTGATTTTTGGCAGTTTCATACTCACACACATATTGAGGTCATATTTAACCCCATCACAGTCTCTAATGCCCCACTCCTGCCACCCCTCTTCTTCCAAACTAGTTCCCCTTGGTCTTAGGATTTCATTGCTGTGAAGAGATACCATGACCACAGCAACTCTTATAAATTAAAACATTTAATTGGGGCTGGGTTACAGTTTCAGAGGTTTAGTCCATTATCATCATGGCAGGAAGATTGTCAACATGCAGGCAGACAAGCTTCTGGAGAATGAGCTGAGAATTCTACATCTTGATCAAAAGGCAGCAGAAGGAGATTGTGACACACTGGGAATAGCTTGACTAAGCATTCAAACACATGATTCTATGGAGGCCATTCTTATTTAAACCACTACATGCCACTTCCCCTGGTCCCCATAGGGCTTGTAGCCATAACATAATTCAGAAATGCATTCAGTCTAACTTCAAAAGTTCCCATAGTCTATAGTAGTCTCAAACTTATTTAAAAGTCCACAGTTCAAAGTCTATTCTGAGAGTCATGCAATTTCTTAAATTAAATCTGATACACATGCTATGTAGCAGAGCCCTGACTGTCCTGGACTCTCTTTGTAGACCAGGCTGGCCTTGAACTCGTAGAGATCTGCCTGCCTCTGTCTTCTGACTGCTGGGATTAAAGGCATGTGCTACCATGCCCAGTGTAATCTCTTACATTTAATCCCCTGTAAGAATCAAAATTAAAAATCAGATCACATAATTTCAGGGGCACAAGATACACATTAACATTGCAAAATGGATTATAGTGAGGAAATACTGGACCAAACCAAGACCAAAATCCATCTGAGCAAATTTCAAACTCTGCATTTCCAGGTCTGTTGTTAAAGTACTCTTCAGATCTCCAACCCCTTTCATCTTTCTTGACTGCAACACACTTCTTTCTGTGTTGCACTTAGCAGCTTTTCTTGGCAGGTATCCCATGGCTCTGGCATCTCCAACATCTTGGGGTCTCCAAGGCAACCCAGGATTCACCTTCATAGCTTTACACAATGGCCTCTCTGGGCTTCCATGCAGAGACACCCTTCCACACACCTGGACTCATCAGCTTTCCTAAGTCATGGAGTGAGAGATTCCCATAAACATTTTCTTCTGTCCTTGACTCTAAAGTCAGAATCATATTGCTAAAACTGCCAAGTTCTTCTACTTGTAGGGGCTGGAACATGGAGCCCTCATTCCAAGTCATCTTCATCAGCTTCTTGGGCCTTGGAGAAAGTGATATAATGGTCCCATTTAGGCAATTATTTATTCTCAGCATGTTAATAAGCTGTGAGTTTCTACCTTAACTGTTCTTCATAAAGAAACTTCTCTGAACAAGGCTGGGAATAGCAGTTGTCTGTGGGTCTCAACATACATATTCAGAAGGCAGTTACACTGCATGTCCACTCAGCAAAACATTAGTGGTAAATCCAACCAGGGTCTGTGATTTCCCCTTCCACCACCTTTGATCAGGTTTAGAGTACTAGTCATGTATTTCCTCCCATAGAATGCTGCTGGTTACTTGGCAACAGTCATGGAACTATTGGACCATTAGCCATCTCTAGCCTTGCAGGTCATTACTGTAGCACTCCCAGGTCCTCAGATGAGAAAGAATTTTCTCTCCCAGTAGCCATCATAGCACATTCCAGATCTACAAAGCTAGCTACCACTGGAGATGTTTTGACCTCAGTTCCAGCTTGATTTCACTGTGTCATATATTAAAAGTGTTTTCTTTCTTCAGCAATGGAATCTTACTTACCAGCTAGTTCTACACAGCAACCAACAGCAGTGTCAATAGTGGGTTTCTATGTAGCTTTATCATAAATTCTAAGTGTGGTTTGACCATTTCCTTCACATCTACCTCCTCCCCTTCTCCTGTCACCATCTCCACTTAAATCACTCTGTCTTCCAGTATTCCCAATTCTCTACCTCCATATTACTGTATTTTACATAACTTTATACCATTTTCATATCATTTGTGTTTTACTATGTTGTGAAGGATTTTCCTTCTGGGCCTAAGTATCCAGAATGAGGACTTGTGAGACTCAAAATATATTTGTAAATACCTTGGACAAACAGCTAGTCTCATTCCCAGATTAGCTTGTAACTTACTGAATCCATTTATTCTACTCTAAGTTCTGCCATGTGGGTAGTTACCTCTGCTCAGGTGCCATATGTGTGTCCTCCATATTCCCAGTGAATATCCCATAACTGTCACTGTCCAAGAATCCTTCCTGCCTACCAGATGTCCCACCTACTATTATATCCTTTCCTCTAGGCCATAGTTTTGTTTTGGACAGGTAGATGCATCCATACAATACACAAGATATCCCTTCTATGTTACTATCTTCTGGAAGGACCTGCCCTTCCATGCCATGATTTCTTTCTTGATGCCTGGCCTCTGTAGATACTTCTCTCAACTTAAACACAAATATCTCAAAATTTAAAAGTGGTCCTCTTTCCACCCCTCCCAGTTCTGCCCTAACACCCTCTATCCCCTATCCCTTCCATCCCACTCCTCTGGAGTGGAGTGTCCCTATCTAATGGTCCCCCACCCCAGTTCAGCAGTCATATGAGGGCCAAGAGCCTCCTCATACACTGGGGACCTACAAGGCAGTCCCACTAGGGCAAAGTGTCTCATTGACAGAGAGAAAAAGAAAAAGTCTATGTCCATGTTCCCTTTGGTGCATCGATTGTAGTATAGTTATCCTGTACTATATGGCTAAAATCTGATTATAAGTGAATAGATGCCATGTGCATCCATCTGGGTATGGATTAGTTCACTCAGGATGAGCTTCTCTAGTTCCATCCATTTGGCTGCAAATTGCATGATTTCCTTGTTTCTGATGGCTGAGTAGTATTCCATCATGTAGATGTAACACAGTTTTTTTTTTAATTAAATACTTTATTTTTTTTCTTAAAATAACATCTCAGTCACAAACCCTTCCCAATTCCCCCTTCCTGTCCCACCCTTGCACCCTCTTCCCCCCAGCAGCTTCCCCTTTTAGTCCAACAAATGGTTCCTTCTCTAATAACAGTAAATACTATACAAAACAACAGAAATAAATATGCCACATTTATGAGTGTTAAATGGCCCATTATACCTTCCTAATGTCCAGTTCATACATATTTGGCCCCTGACTTTAACATTCTACCATCTAACCATCTCCATGAATTTAAAGTTCTATAACTGACTTAGCTTTCATAATAACTTGCATCACTATTGTAACTATCTTCTTAGATCTAGAACGCCCTCTTGATTCCTAAACAACTCAAAATTTAACTATGAGACTCTAGCTGTCTATTCTTCAAACACCTCAGAGACCTGAGAGGGATAAATATATCTGATTATATAGGAAGTGCAGGGCCTGCAGCTTTCAATACTAAGAAATGACAAACCAGTGACTGCCTGGACAGTTCCCATTTTCTCTCCACGCATTCTAGCATCAGTCTTCAGCCTTTTGGTTCTGTTTCTCTGACAGACATTGATTGTAGAGCAGGAAATATGAAGGACTTACCTAACCTGTCTTGGCAGAGCTAGGCTGTTGACTTCCCTGCTACCAAGTTTTGTCCTTTTTGGACAGCAGTCTGTCTGCAGTTGAAGCAAGGAGTTTTTTCATGCCAAGAGATAGGCTTGCCACTAATTCAACCATCTCACACTGGAGATTCTTCGATGCTTATCTTCTACTTGGAGTAGAATAGGGGGTGCTGTCAGGAGCTGATATGTCTCGATATCAAAAAAACAATCTTAATTTAAGATAACATCTTTGAATGCCATATTCTGCAGATCTCTTGGGGTTTTTGAAGATGCCCTATCCATCTCTTGTATTTAGATAAGCAAATGTTGCTTGTCTCTTAACAACTTGATTACTGAGTAGTTTAGAGAATATCTGTGATAGACTGTCATAGTAGCTAACAAAGTGACATGTTTGCATGACTAGGAGTTTGTTTTTCTTAACTATCCTAAACAGTTTTAGACGGTTGGTATCAAGAGGCCAGAGCTTCACATTTTATTTTTAAGTATCTCTAGGTATGATACTATTAGGAAGCGTTACCTTTAATTTTGTATCAATATACAAAGATCTATTCAATTGTGGCTAAATATACTCTTAATTTTGTATCAATATACAAAGATCAATGCCTATGTAGCCCAATACAATCTTAATATTACGTCCATATACAAGGGTCAATACCATTGTGGCCAATTATAATCTTAATTTTGTATCAATATACAAATATCAATACCGATGTAGTCCAATACGATCTTATTTTTGCACAATAAACAATGGTCAATACCACTTTAGCCAAATATACCACTAATTTTGTATCAATATACAAAGGAATAAGGGCATATTCAATAATCTGTCCCTTTTTCTTGGTCCTTCCTGTGCTATGTCTATGTCTCATTTTTCTCAAGTCCATGCACTCCTACATAGGAGAGAAAGAAGGATACAGAAAAGGAAAAGTAGGAAGTCCCTGGGTCTAACCTCAAAAACCCATTAAACAGGACCATTTAACAGCTTGTAATCTCTTCCCCTAAATAACAGAGTATTCAGTTATCCTTCAAATAACCAAAAAGGGGGGGCGGAGAAACACCCTCCCCACCCTCTGGGCATGGGACTTCGCTCTCTTAAAATGACTTCCTGCTGATTTGGGTGGTAGTAAATCTGTTTGGGGCCCGAACCAAAATGGAAAAATGGTTAAAAAATATTAGTACAATCCTTTTATGTTCAGTCCTTCTGTTCTCAGCTGTTTAGATGTCCTAAGCAGTTTGTAGGCAGAAGCTGATCTTGCAGGCTTTACTGAGTTTCTGGCTGGGGCATTGTGTAGAGCTGAACGGTCTTAGCGATATTGAATTGTTGTGGTTGTAGGCTTTTGATGGAGACAGCTATTGAGGGAGTCTGTCAGGCTGAATCAACTGGGTCACTCGTCTTCTTTGGTGTCTGATTCTGTTTTCTGCTGAGGTTTCTGTTGTCCAGTTGTCCCTGGGTTCCTTGAATGGATGCTTTGATTCTCCTGGAAAGATAAGAACAGAGACCTGCCCTAATCCTAACTCTGGGACAATAACCCTATTCCTTTTGGGGAGGGCTAGGTAATATTTCTCCTGAAGCAAATTTGTTTTTTTGACAATATATAAAGTGTTATCTTTCAATCTGCGTTAAAGAAGAAATTATTTTGTTATTTTGGAGCTAAACCAGCTTTAGTGTATATATTTTGAGATCTCAAAGGAAAATTTGTTTGTATTGAGTAGGCCTTTTGTAAGTAGCTTTTAAACTTAGGTCCTTCCAAATCCTTTGTGTGTGTCTCTGCATTCTAGTTATTGGAATCAGAGACCTGTGGTTCCCATCTGAAGGGATTAAAGGTGTGTTCCACCAATCCTGGATCGAAGTTTTTCTCTATTTAGAGTTTGTTTTGTATCATGCTGACCTTGAGCTCTGAGATCTGCATGTTTCTGTCTCTAGTGTGTTGGGATTAAGGGTGTACTCTTCTTGAATGATGGGATTAAGGGTGTGCACCCTAACCTCCCTTTTCCGTGTAACTCTAGAATTTATAAGACCATTATCTCTATGGTGCTCCTCCCATCACTGCAGATGTTAAAGGCATGGGTTAAAACCACAATTCTCATGTATTTTACCTTGGTTCTACGTTTTTTCGACACTTGGAGGTTTATAACTCCAGGTTGAATGGCTGTATCCTTTATTTTATTTACAGTGTTTTAGCATTGTTATCTGCTTTTTTTAAATTAATAAATTTATTTGTTTGTTGCTTCAGGTTACATCCTTAACATATTGTTCTCTTTTCCCACTTTCCAGCCCCACCCTCCCATGCTCTACCCCCTGACCCTTCCATCTTGTTCCTCTGGGGTGGAGTGTCCCTGCATAACAGTCTCTCACCAGAGATCAGACAGATCAGGAGTCATATGAGGGCCAAGAGCCTCTTCATTCACCGGAGGCCTACGAGGCAGTACTGCCAGTGAGAGGTGTCTCCTTGCTACTGGGAGAATACTAAAAAAAGACCAACAAACACACTAACCCACAAAAACAAAGAATAACCACAAAAAAGAAAAGGGAAAAGGAAAAAGAAAAAGAAAAAAAAGGAAAAGGAAAAAGAAAAAGAAAAAAAAAGTTTAGGTTCATGTTCCTTTTGGTGTGTTGGTTGTAGTACAGATATCTTATACGATACAGCTAAAATCCTACTGTAAGTGAATAGATGCCATGTGCATCCTTCTGAGACTGGGTTAGCTCACTGAGGATAAGCTTCTCTAGATCCATTCATTTGGCTGCAAATTGCATGATTTCATTGTTTCTTACAGCTGAGTAATATTCCATTGTATAGATGTACCACAGTTTTTTAATCCATTCTTCCGTTGAGGGACATCTGGGTTTTTTCCAATTTCTAGCTATTACAAATAAGGCTGCTATGAACATAGATGATGAGACTTCCCTATGTCTCCGTGAGAGGTCATTTGGGTGTATACCCAGAAGTGGTATGGCTGGGTCCTAAGGCAAGGTTATTCCAAGATTTCTAAGATATCGCCAGACTGACTTCCATAGTGGTTGCACAAGCCTGCACTCCCACCAGCAATGGAGTAGGGTTCCCCTTTCTCCACACCGTCGCCAGCATGTGCTGTCATTTGAGCTCTTTATCTTAGCCATTCTGACAGGTGTTAGATGTAATCTCAGGGTCGTCTTGAGTTGCATTTCTCTGATGATTAAGGATGTTGAGCATTTCTTCAGGTGTCTCTCGGCCATTAGGGACTCCTCCTTTGTGAATTCTCTATTTAGTTCCATCTCCCATTTTTTGATTGGATTATTTGGTTTCTTGGCATTTAGTTTCTTGAGTTCTTTGTAGATTTTAGATAATAGCCCTCTATCAGATGTGGGGTTGGTGAAGATTTTCTCCCAGGCTGTTGGTTGCTGTTTTGTTCAAATGACTGTGTCTTTTGCCTTGCAGAAGCTTTTCAGTTTCATGAGGTCCCATTTATTGATTGTTGATCTCAGGTCCTGAGCTGTTGGTGTTCTGTTCAGGAAGTTGTCACCTATGCCAATGAGTTCGAAGGTTTCTCCTACTTTTTCTTCTCGTATATTTAGTGTGGCCGGCCTTATGTTAAGGTCTTTGATCCACTTGGATTTAAGTTTTGTACAAGGTGATAGGTATGGGTCTAATTTCATTCTTTTGCAAGTGGACATCCAGTTGGACCAGCACCATTTGTTGAAGATGCTGTCCTTCTTCCATTCTGTGGTTTTGGCTTCTTTGTCAAAGATTAGTTGGCCATAGGTGTGTGGGTCCATGTTTGGGTCTTCAATTCGATTCCATTGATCCACTGGTCTGTTTCTATACCAGTACCATGCTGTTTTTATTACTATTGCTCTGTAGTACAGCTTGAAATCTGGGATGGTGATACTTCCAGATGTTTTTTTACTGTACAGGATTGATTTAGCTATTCTGGGCTTTTTGTTGTTCCATATGAAGTTGAGAATAGCTTTTTCCAGGTCTATAAAGAATTGTGTTGGTATTTTGATAGGAATTGCATTGAATCTATATATTGCTTTTGGTAGGATAGCCATTTTTATTTATGTTGATCTTACGTATCCATGAGCATGGGAGATTTTTCCATCTTCTAAAGGCCTCTTCCATTTCTTTGTTCAGGGGCTTGAAGTTCTTGTCTATAGGTCTTTTACTTGCTTGGTTAGAGTTACCCCCAGGTATTTTATATTGTTTGTGGCTATTGTGAAGGGGGTTGTTTCCCTTATTTCTTTCTCAGTATATTTGTTTGTTGTATAAAGAAGGGCTTCTGATTTTTTTGAGTTAATTTTGTATCCAGCCACCTTGCTGAAGTTGTTTATCAGCTGTAAGAGTTTTTTGGTGGAGTTTTTGGGGTCGCTTATGTATACTAACATATCATCTGCGAATAGGGATAATTTGACTTATTCATTTCCAATGTTTATCCCTTTGATCTCCTTTAGTTTTCTTATTGCTCTAGCGAAGACTTCAAGTACTATATGAATAGATATGGTGAAAGTGGACATCCTTGTCTTGTCCCTGAGTGTAGAGGAAATGCTTCAAGCTTCTCTCCATTTAATTTGATGTTGGCTACTGGGTTGCTGTATATTGCCTTTATTATTTCTAGGTACGGTCCTTGTATGCCCGTTCTCTCCAGGACTTTTAGCATGAAGGGGTGTTGGATTTTGTCAAATGCTTTTTCTGCATCTAGCGAGATTATCATGTGGTTTTTTTTGTTTCATCTTGTTTATATGGTGAATTACATTGATAGACTTTCGTATATTGAACCATCCCTGCATTCCAGGGATGAAGCCTACTTGATCATGATGTATGATACTTTTGATGTGTTCTTGAATTCGGTTTGCTAATATTTTATTAAGTATTTTTGCATCTATGTTCATGAGGGAGATTGGTCTGAAGTTCTCTTTCTTTTTTGAGTCTTCGTGTGGTTTAGGAATCAGAATGACAGTGGCCTCATAGAATGAGTTTGGCAGTGTTCTTTCTGTTTCTATGTGGTGGAAGAGTTTGAAGAGTAATGGTGTTAGTTCCTCTTTGAAAGTCTGGTAGAATTCCGTGCTAAAGCCATCTGGCCCTGGGCTTTTTTTGGTTGAGAGATTATTAATGACTGGTTCTATTTCCTTGGGTGTTATTGGGCTGTTTAAGCTGTTAATCTGATTTTGATTTAGTTTTGGTAGGTGAAATTTATCGAGGAAATTGTCCATTTCACTTAGGTTTTCAAATTTGGTGGAATATAGCTTTTTAAAGTAGAACCCGAATATTTTCTGGATCTCCTCAATGTCTGTTGTTATTTCTCCCTTTTCATTTCTGATTTTGTTGATTTGGGCTCTTTCCCTTTGCCTTTTAGTTAATTTGGTAGGGGTCTGTCCATTTTGTTGGTTTACTCGAAGAACCAACTCTTGGTTTCATTAATTCTTTGTATATTTCTTTTTGATTCTAAGTTGTTTATTTCAGCCCTAAGTTTGATGATTTCCTGCCTTCTGCTCTTCTTGGGAGTGTTTGCTTCTTTTTTTTCCAATTCACCCAGCTTAGCTGTTAATTCACTAATATAAGCTGTCACAATTTTCTTTTTGAAAGCACTTAGTGCTATGAACTTTCCTCGTAGCACAGCTTTCATTGTATCCCATAGGTTTGGGTATGTTGTGTCTTCATTGTCATTGGATTTTAAGAAGTCTTTGATTTCCTTCTTTATTTCTTCCCTGTCCCAGTGGTCATCCAGTAAGGAGCTGTTCAATTTCCATTTGTGTGTGGGCTTTCTGTTGATTCTTTTGCTGTTTAAGACCAGCTTTATTCCATGGTGGTCTGAGAAGATACAAGGTGTTATTTCAATTTTCTTGTATCTATTGAGACTATCTCTGTGTCCAACTATGTGGTCGATTTTGGAGAAGGTTCCGTGGGGTGCTGAGAAAAATGTGTATTCCTTTGTGTTTGGGTGAAACGTTCTGTAGATATCTGTTAGGTCCATTTGTTTAATGATCTCTGTTAGACTCAATATTTCTCTGTTTGTCTTCTGTCTTGATGATCTGTCCATAGTTGTGAGTGGGGTGTTGAAGTCTCCCACTACTAATGTGTTGTGATCGACGTGTGCTTTAAGTTTCAGAAGCGTTTCTTTTATAAATGTAGGTACCTTTGTATTTGGGGCATAGATGTTCAAAATTGAGATTTCCTCTTGATGAATATTCCCTTTAATGAGTATATAATGCCCTTCTTTGTCTTTTTTCATTAACTTCAGTTGGAAGTCTGTTTTGTTTGATATTAGGATGGCTACTCCAGCTTGCTTCCTGGGTCCATTTGCTTGGAAAACCTTTTCCCAGCCCCTTACTCTGAGGTAGTGTCTATCTTTGCTAGTGAGATGTGTTTCTTGTATGCAGCGAAAGGACGGGTCTTGTTTGTGGATCCACTCTGTAACCTGTGTCTTTTTATTGGGGAGTTGATTCCATTGATGTTGATGGATATTAGTGACCTGCGGTTGTTATTTCCCATTAGTTTGGTATAGGTGATGGTTCTGTGCCTCTTTTGGTTTAGTTGCTGAGGGGTTTTCTATTCCCTTTGTTTTGTTGGGTGAAGTTTTCTTCTCTGGGTTGGAATTTTCCTTCTAGGATTTTCTGTAGGGCTGGGTTTGTGGGGAGATATTGTTTAAATTTGATTTTGTCATGGAATATCTTGTTTTCTCCATCTATGTTGATAGAGTGTTTTGCTGGGTATAGTACTCTGGCTGGGCACCTATGATCTCTCAGGAGTTGTAGGATATCGTCCAGGCCCTTCTAGCTTTTAAAGTTTCTGAGGAGAAGTCAGGTGTAATTCTGATGGGTCTGCCATTGTATGTGACTTGACCTTTTTCTCTTACAGCTTTTAATATTCTTTCTTTGTTCTGTACATTTGGGGTTTCAATTATTATGTGGCGAGAGGAGTTTCTTTTCTGATCTAATCTGTTCGGTGTTCTGTAAGCCTCTTGGATTTTTATTGGCATCTCTTTCTTCAGGTTTGGGAAGTTTTCCTCTATGATTTTGTTGAAGATATTTCCTGGACCTTGGAGTCGAGAGTCTTCTCTTTCCTCTATACTTATAATTCTTAGGTTCCATCTTTTCATTGAGTCCTTGATTTCTTGGATGTTGTGGGTGAGAGATTTTTTAGCCTTCTCATTTTCTTTGGATGTTGTACTGATTTTTTCCATCGAATCTTCCATGCCTGAGATCCTGTCTTCCATCTCTTGCATCCTATTTTTGATACTCACATCTGTAGTTCCTGTTCTCATCCCTTGATTCCCCACTTCCTCTTTTAACTCTGACTGTGTTTTCTTTATTGTTTCTATTTCTATTTTCATGTCTTGTATGGTATTGTTCGTTTTGTGCATTTCGTTCTCCAGCTTGCTTGTTTTTGTCTGAAAATCTTTCATTGCTTTGTCCTTTTCCTGTTCAAGCTCTGTCACCTTGGCTTGGAGTTCTTTAATGGTGTTGTTCATTGTTTTGGCTTGTAGAATTGTGGCTTCTTTGAGTTCCTTCATAGATTTAAGTTCTTCTTGAAGGGACTCTATCACTTTCCATAATGCAGAATTGTCATCGTTTTCATGTGTTTCTGTTGGTGTGAGGTCATCCGAATTGGATGAGCTAGGATAATTCTGCTTTGTTGGAGTCATATTTCCTTGATTTCTTTTTTTTCTTGGACCTTTAGCCATAAGGATGCGTTTAGCTGTCTGTTCTTGTCGTTTTCTGTGCTTGGATCCACAGGGGATGCTTTTATGCAGTGGACGAGTTTCTTGGCTATCTGTTGTTGCTTACAGGGGGATCTCAGAGTCACTGTGGTTTTAATAGCCTCATGCACTGTGAGCTGGTGCAGCCTATTCCCAGGTAGTGAGTAATGGTCCGGGATTGTTTCACTGCTCCCAGTTCAGACTTCTCTATGTTGCACACTGAGTTTTCAGCCTGTAATTGTTCTGATGGTATGTACCTGTTTGCTCAGGCACAGATACTGTGGGCTTTGTTTGTCGTCACGGAGGCTGACAGGGCCCGGCTCCACACTTAATATGTCTGGATTTTCCAGAATATAGCTATGGTCCCCTGACTTCTGGTTTCTCACTAGACTTCTCGCCACAGGCCTGGCCCCTCAGCCCCACCCGCCTCTGCTGGGTGGGGCCCCGGCCCCTCCCACCGCCTGTACGGGTCTCCCTCCCCAGCTGCTTTGCCATGGGTGCCCATAGCCCCAGCCCCTCCTGCCGCCTGTGCGGGCCTCCCTCCCTAGCTGCTCAGCCGTGGGTGCACGTATCCCTGTCCCCACCCGCTTGTGCCGGCCTCCCTCCCCAACTGCTCTGCCCGCCGGCTTCCCGCTCTCTTGGATCCTCCGCGGCTCAAGCGGCTGCGGACCACCCACCGAGCGCCCTGTTTCTTCCTTGCTAACACTTCCACTATCCCGCAAAGTTTCCTAAGTAGCTATAACATCTTCCTGAGGTGTGGGGAGCCCAGTAGGCTAGTGAGCGATCGCCATGTGGCCCCTGATTCTGCCTGCTGTGAGTTGGGGTTGATCTTACCAGGCACCTCTCCAAATGGGAGTTCCTGAATCCCGGATTTAGTGGCTTCCATGTCTGAGAGATATGGGGGGAGAGCCTTACCCTGGGACTTTTAACAGTCCCTTGGGAGCTGTGAGTGTTCCCGGAAGGTCTAGCCCCTCTGGTTTTTGCACAGTGTCCAATAACTCTGTGTTTTTTATGGCTCTTTTCTCTCACGTTCAAAATGCATCAGTGTAGGTCACCACCATCTTGGCCCCCTGTACCACAGTTTTTAAATCCATTCCTCCGTTGAGGGACATCTGGGTTGTTTCCAGTTTCTAGCTATTACAAATAAGGCTGCTATGAACATAGATCAGTAAACTTCCTTGTGATTCAGTGAGGAATCATTTGAATGTATACCCAGAAGTGGTATGGCTGGGTCTTGAGGTAGAGCTATTCCAAGTTTTCTAAGATATAACCAGACTGATTTCCACAGTGGTCGCACAAGCCTGCACTCCCATCAGCAATGGAAGAGTGTTCCCCTTTCTCCTCAACTTCGCCAGCATGTACTGTCATTTGAGTTTTTGATCTTAGCCATTCCGACAGGTGTGAGATAGAATCTTAGAGTCATCTTGAGTTGCATTTCTCTGATGATTAAGGATGCTGAGCATTTCTTCAAGTGTCTCTCAGCCATTAGGGATTCCTCCTTTGTGAATTCTCTGTTCCCCATTTTTTCATTGGATTATTTTGTTTCTTGTCATTTAATTTCTTGAGTTCTTTATAAATTTTGGATATTATACCTCTGTCAGATTGTTTGCTCTAGATACAAATGCTTTCCAAGTTTCAAGAAAACTAAAGATATAGAAACCTGCTAAGAATGTGTACATGACGAGAAATATAATTATATTTGTCAGATAAGCATGACACAGTAACCCTTTCACTAACATTATGGACTGATTTTGTCTTACCTGTGGAACACTAATTCTCCAAATGATGGCATTTGGAGATGAAACCTTTGAATGGCAATTAGGTATTGAAGGTTAGGTATTCATAACAGACTTACTAACCATACTAGAAGAGACACCAGAGAGCTTGCTTACATTACCTATTCCTTTCTGTTTCTTGTCTCTATTTCTTTTTTTATTGAAAAAATTTTATTATGTGAATTTCACATCATGCATCCTGTTCCTTATCATCTCCCAACTCCCCTCAGACTCACCCTCCACTCTTGCAATCTGTCCCAGCATAATAAAATCTCATTGTGGAAAAAAAGTGGAAGGTCTTGGGTTCGAAGTCTGCCTGGGCTACAGAGTGAATTCAAGGCCAACCTGGGCAACTTCATGAGCTCTTTCTCAAAATAAAAGTAAAAGGGGGGTTTTGGATACAACTTCATGGTAGAGTGCTTTCCCAGCATGCAGGATATCTCAGGCTCCATCCCCAGGACCACACACACACACACACACACACACACACACACACACACACACACACACA
>CAJQZJ010034075.1:849566-860478 GCA_907164525.1 Lophiomys imhausi
ACACACACACACACACACACACACACACACACACACACACACACACAGAGAGAGAGAGAGAGAGAGAGAGAGAGAGAGAGAGAGAGAGAAAGTGAGAGAGAGAGAGAGAGAGAGAGAGGATCCAGTTTACTTCTTGAAACACCCTGGTGCCACCCTGCATCTGGCAAGTTTTTTTCTTTCTGATTAGAGAAGGATGTGGTAAGGATAAGATACCATGCACTACTGAGAAATGAGGAGTGTACTTTATTTTTAGAAAGTGACAGGAAATGCAGTGGGACTCAAGCTACTTTTTCTTGTCCCACAATGAGTACACCCTCTGTTCCAAAACTGTAGACTTGGGAGATGCTGAAAAACATAAGGAGTTGATGGGGGATCAGACTCAGGTCCCACAGAAGGGGAACTCTTCAAGCTGTGTGAGCTTCTGTCCACCCTTGGCAGAAGCCAAGACTTTATAAACACCAGAGAGTCCTCAGTTCCCAGAAAACATTCACAGCTGGTTAGTTGGAAGAAATAAGAAACTTCCCTACTGTCCATATTGACGTTATATTCCAACAAAGTTAGTTCACTACTACAAAACTATAGTTAAAAGAGTGTGGAGTCATTATCCATAGAAATGAATTCATCATTAACAATGACTAGTACACAATCATATCAGACACAGGAAAAAAGTACAAAGATGAGATAGTAAAGAAAAAAAACAACCAATACTAGTAGACTCTAACATGGTACAGATGGAGTTAAACAGCAAAAATTTTACAGAAAGTAATAGATTTTTTTTTCTCCACCAATGAAATAAAGTAATCCAAGCCAAATTAAGAGTATGAAAGCAGTTTTGTTGGGGGCAGCTCTCCAATATACTATTGGAGGCCAGGAGAAGAAGAGGGAAAAAAAGGACAAACCAAAACTTGAAATTTAAAATTTTAAAATTTGGTGAAACTTTATAATACTAAACCCGAAGATTCTCTGCAGACAATGAGAGAGGGAGAGAGAGAGAGAGAGAGAGAGAGAGAATATGGCATAATATATTATGACTGAACTTCTGAGCACTACAGAGTGAATAGAAAATCTAGAAACATCAAGGGAAAATGACACTTTATGTGTGAAAGAATGACATCAATAATGCTGATTTCTTGTCAGACTGTAGTATCTGATGAAAATATTATAGTGCATGTACTAGAAAGATGTTATTAATAACAATCAAATAGCTTCAAGTAAAAACAATATCCTGAAGAATTCAATCACTTAGGATGCCTGAAGGGCAAACTCAGGCTTCCCTGGAGAGGAAAACATTGTGGACTGGTTCCTTGCACATGAGTTTCCTGTCTGTGAGAGTGCCCAGCAGGCTTCTCATTTGCCCAGGCAGCTTCATGACCATATAAGCCAACTCTTTACAGTAGTTGTTTATAATATCTACCTTCCACTGCTTTCATTTCTCTAGTGGGTCCTCGAGTGACACACAAAGGAAGTGCAAATTTGTGACAATATATCAAAAGTACGCAGCTACCTCCAAGAGGATTCTATTCATCCAGCATGAAAATTTTCAGTCTCAAAATAAAATGTGAATCATAATGTACTCAAGAAAATAGGAATCTGTGTCTGAATTAGTGTGAACATACGAATTAAGGATTAAGTGAGGGATGGGAAAGTTTTTCTTTAGAGTAGAATGATAAATAATAAATGTTAAAGGAATAATAAAAAATCAATTGATACTCAAACTCACAAAAGGTGGGTAAGAAACAGGATACATACATAGATGAGTCTCTCTCCACTGATCATTAATTACAGAGAAAAACTACAAGAAGACAATCATGAATGGCATAATCTTTTACAAAGTGATTTTATTTGTTTTAATTTTATTTCTGTGATTGCTTTGCTTACATGTATGCATATACACCACATGCATTCAGTGACTGTAGAGGGCAGAAGAGAGTATTGAATTCCCCCTTCCCCACCGGAACTAGAATTACAGATGGTTGTGAGCTTCATTTGGGTGAAGAGAACCCAACTTGAATCTTCTGTAAGAGCAGCAAGTTCTCTTAACTGAAGAGACATTTCAAGTCCCTGTGTTATCTTCATTAAAAGATTAAAGTCAACATGAAGAAAAATGGAACAAACAAATCACATAAGTCCCCTGATAGGATGTGCCAGGGAGGACAGAATGTCTGCCATTAGTTTCACGGCTTTACTACTCATAGCTAGAGTCAAATCAGGAGAGACCAGCAAAACCCAAGGTGGAGCACATTCTGGGAAATAGGCTGTCACTCTCCTTCAAAATATTTGTTTCCATATTTTTTTAAGCCAAGGAAAGGAGCATGCAATCAAAGTATAATTTTGTAATATTGGATTATATTCTAAATAAGAAAAGATAGCTGTAAAAGGTCTCTTCTCTATGTAGAAAACAACCATATAAAATATTTTACAAGAGAAAGACAAATCATGAGACAAAATAGGAATATCTGTTGATGAACTCTACTTCTGCAACGTGTTGGAAAGATTTAAATTAGTCCATATGTGTATAAAAAAAGAAATGTTGCTTTATAGAATCAGGTACATGAAGAAGATAGAAATTCTTAAGATTTCCATTAAAAAGACATGAAGACAAGAGCAAACTACCTCTACCCTTGGCATCTTTGCCATAGAACCAAAACCCAGAAGTTA
Organism: Lophiomys imhausi; assembly: GCA_907164525.1. Taxonomy (NCBI): domain Eukaryota; kingdom Metazoa; phylum Chordata; class Mammalia; order Rodentia; family Muridae; genus Lophiomys; species Lophiomys imhausi. The sequence continues at coordinate 852,225 of CAJQZJ010034075.1, forward strand.
GACGCCTAACTGTATAACTTTCATTCCATTCCACACCCCTCCTGTTCCTGCATTTCCTAGCCAGGAAAGTCATTGGTTCTAAATTGTTTTCCACAAATGGTCTCAAAGTTATGCTACCCTTTAATGAACTCCCAAAAAAGACAATCAAGTCTTTATCATATCTAAAGAGCAGGGTAGTCAATGGGGGAAATGTTTTCTTCAATTGAATCCCTTGTTTCCCTGACTGGCTTCAGACAGCCTAAGCCAGATAATTTTAGAAGGATTCTCATCTCAAATTAGTAAGTAGATTGTAGGAGGAGTTATTTTTTTTTTTATTTGTAAAGAGACACTATAATTGGACTTTAAGAAAAGAAGAAAAGGCTAGTTGTATTGCTGTGTGGTTAAATTGGACAGAAGGGGATGGACTTTCATTTATAAGGCAGGTTGAATTTTTCCCATTTACAGAGACCTGAATTGTGGAAATAAGTGGGCTGTACACAGTTTTTGTTTACTTCTTCCTCAAACCCAGGGTTCTCCAATCTCAAATTATTTTTTCCAGACCCTTAATTACTGAGATTACAAATACTGTGAAGCTCTGCAGCTGGCCATGCCCTGGCATCTTTCCAGCAGGCAATCACCTGTCGTGTGTATTAATTCCTGCTGTGATTAAGCCCCTCTCTTCACAGTAGATTCTGACAGCTCTATTGTTTAAAATGTCACCCATGAATAGACCAGGCACGCAAGGACTTGTCTGTATTCTAACTGGGGTCTTTGCATACTTCCTGTATCACCTTCAGATAAGCTTTGTTCTGTGGATTTCATGAGTGGTCACTTTTCCTGAAGCCTAGTTAACAGTTAAAGACCAACAATATGTGAGACCACAGCGTACGTATGTATAAACATGGATTCAAACAACCTTCTGGAAAATATTAGGAGGAAATGTAATAGACTCTAGATTAAAGGAGCAGGCACCCATTTGTTTTGGTTTGTTTTAAGGTAAAAGGGAAGTGTTAAACAGAACAGTAACATTATTTTCTTGTTCTTAGGAGGCAAAAGCCATTTAAAAATGAATGTGTAATATTCATTTAATATACTGTTGATAATAAATGGAGCCTTTTCAAATCTTATTCTTTTTTCTAAAATGAAACTCAAAATAATAAATGTTTTATGAAATAAGTGTTATGGATAGACAACATATATTGGGTCCTTTTAATGAAAAGATGAATACTTATACTGTCTATAGATGACCTTAAAATGTTAGGCTAGGACTGCTTATTCAGTTATTTGAGCAGAAATGTTCGTATCATCCTTAAAGAGCTCCATTGAGAAAAATTGGCACCCTCCTAATTGATCCAAGAGGAGGTGGCAAAATGGATAAGAAAGGCTTTGTGTCAGAGCTGAAGTTCCATCTCCCATACACAGTGTACTCAAATCTAAGCTTTGCTAATATCTGTTACCCACTACTGTGTATTGTAGGGCATTAGATTAATATAAATTAGATTTAGTAAATATCTAGGTTTCTGATATAGTCTTATAATCTGGGGCATGAAGAGCAACTTGGCTGTGAGCAATTAGCTTATCAGCTTATGGATGAATTCATGTGAAATGAGGGGAGTCTCTATGGACTGAAAAGCAAGGTTGAAGCCAGGTGAAACAAGGAAAGACTTTATGACCTGGCATTGTTTTCAACTGCTAAGTTGGCAGAGCCCAAATTAAGCTGAAGCAGGTGGAACAGGGAGCAATCCTTTTTAAGGACAAGTGGATGGAGCCTAGGGGACACATTAGAGAGCTAGAGCTCCAATGCTAGCGAGCTCCGATGCTAGCAAGTCCTCACGCTAGAAAGGATAATTAGTAGTTTGTATCCTCTGATGGAGAAAGTGCTGGTGGACTGATGGCCAGATCTCCCTGAGGCAGAAAGAAGCTGATGAGCAGAGAAAGCTTCAGCAAGACAGCAAAAGGCCAAGGACCAAACCCTAGACTCAGCTTTTGCCTAGAAGGGTTTGACCTGTCTGAACCGTGGCCTGAACAGAACTGTGGCCAGCTTTAAAGACTGATGCAGAACGGCAGGGTTGCTGGTGCAAAGGAAGTAAGTTGGCCCTCAGATGGCCTACTTACTTCTCTCCCAGAGAGAAGAAAGCCTCAAACCTTATTTAAGGTGAAACCGCCATAGACAATTTACCCTGATGAATCTACATCTGAGATATTCCAGAAGAAAGACTGCTAAGTGCATTAAAGGGTCTACCATGGAGAATGTGCTCCTGACGACTGAGGACCTGCCCCAGAGACTGTATCCTTCTAAAAGGTTATGAAAATAGTTGTAAGAGTTATCAATAGGTTTAGTGGTTAGGTCATAGGGGTTGTAGGCAATTGTAGGATTAGTAGTTAAGTAAGTGTTTATAATTTTTATAAGTGAATATAATTACTAATAAATAAGTGTTTAATAATAATTAAAAGGTTGGATTTCAGTGTATGTTTTTGATTGCTTCGGGTTCTTCCAGTTATACTCAAATATCTGCTTCCTCTGTTTCCAGATTCCACAGAAACTGTAGTTATGCCAGCACTTATTTCTCAACTGTCCTAAATTTGCTTAAAGTGTAGTCAAAGACCACAGGTAGTCATTACAGTTAGCAGACAGCATTGGAGAATGAAAGACAGGTGCTTAGTGGATGACCAATGATAGATGATAGATAGATAGATAGATTAGTGACAGATAGATGATAGATAATTAGACTCTGAACTCCCAATTTTAACACTTGCAAACCGAACTCACAAGCAAAGCTCTTGTAATTTGTACTCTAAGACCATCAGTGATTGGTGTGTTTTATTAGCAAATCCTAACCTTTTTCACACAAATAGTGAAGACTTTGTCTGTAATTGATTAAAGAAACTGGGAGTACAGTCAAAATATCATCCCGGAAGAAGGAAAATATGCCTATCTAAAAATATTGTCCTTGAACCCTGAGATCAACCTTCTCACCTACAGGAAGAAGGGTTTTATGGAATAGCCCAAAGCATACATAAGAGATATACTCTGGAAAATTAGTTTTTAAGGGGAAAATTTTGAAAGCCCTGAACATGCCTTCAGAATTCAGCCCTTTGATCTATACAGTATAGAGCTGTTTGATGTGTTTGCTCTTTCATTCCAAGAAATGCTAGAAGAATGAGTGTGTAGAGTCCACATGAAGCCCTGCAGGATGTAAGATTTGCATCCTGGGCACAGGCTCTTTTCCTTCCACCTCATCCTTCCTGAAGCCTCAACCCACTGTCCATGGACAGCTCCAGGGAGGACAGGTTAATTTTACTACTCATATAAATTAGGCCAATATGTAGCTACTAGAACAAATTCACACTTAGACACTGCCATGTTTCTAAAAATAACAGTTAACAATTACCCCTGAAACTTGTTAAAATGTCTAACGCTCCTTCTAAAATAGTAGTTAGAAGTGTTATTGAATCATCAATTACTTTTTGAAGCCATCTGTTAATTATCATAAAGTCTTCCCTAGTGACAGAATTCCATGTAGAGTTACTGTCTGATAGGTGTAGCTTACTTTGCATAATTACTGAAAAACACACAAATTTAATTCTATAAATTATATAATGATCACAGGAAGATTTTTTTTTTAGCTCTGAAAAAGAAAAAGAGTCTATATTGTGTCCTTTGGAAGGGGTAACAAGAATTAAATATTCTGGGCAAGAATTGTTTACTTTAACTTCTAAGTAGATTTTTGTAAAGTAAGTTACATCTATGTAGTCTTAATCATTGTTCTATTGCTGTGAAGAGACACCATGACCACAGAAACTCTCATGAAGGAAAATGTTTAATTGGGGCTTGCCTACAGTTTCTGAGACTTAGCCCATTATCACCACAGTATGGTGGCAGGTAGGGATGTCCAATTGGCATGGCGCTAGAGAAGTAGGTAAGAACTATATCTTTATGTAGTTCTTAGGCCAAGAGAGACAGGAATAAACACTAGGCCAGCTGTGAAAGCCCACTCTCTGATTACAAAGCAATAAAATATATGAGCCTATGGAGTTCATTCTTATTCAAACTACCATATATATGGAAGTGCAAATATTTATAAAGGTTCATGAATATGTATTAGAATCTCAAAAGAAAATACCAAAATGTATGTTCCAAGCCAGGTTATATCTCTCCATATACAGCAAGTAAATATGCTATTTATACAAACTACTGAAACTTGATGTATCTTGAAGCTGGATAAATATCTTTAAGAGCATGTCATCATGCAAATTGGAGCATTCCACAAAATCAAAGAGAAGGACGGTGTATTTAATCAAAGCATTGAAGTACAAGGAGGATACAGATTGATAGTTTCCTGCTAAAAGACTACTTGAAGGGAGAAATTACAGGAGGAAACGTAAGCTATGAGTTGCAATAATTTCTGTCCCTATAAAGGGTCTTAGCCATCTTTTTTTGTTTGTTTGTTTTATTTATTTATTTTTGGCTGTCACACACCTTTTATTTATATTTTTAATAATTTATTTTTTATTTCTTCAAGTTACATCTCAATCACAATCCCCTCTCTACTCCCCCCTCCAGTCCCACCCTTCCACCCTCCTCCCCCTCAACCCCCCATCCTCTTCCCTTCTTTTTTTTTTAGTTTAAGGTATTTCTTTTGCCCCCCACAACAACTCTCCCTTTCAGTCCAAAAAATGGTTCTTTTTCTTATAACTATAAATACAATACAAAACAACAGAAATAAATAGGCCACAATTATAAGAGTTATATGGCTTAGCATACATTCCCAATGTCCAGTCCATATGTATTTGGCACCTGACTTTAACAATCTACTATCTAACCATCTCCATGAGTTTAAAGTTCTATATATAACTCAGCTTTCATACTAACTTGCCTCACAATTTTAAAAATATCTTCTTAGATCCAGAACACCCTCTTGATTCCTAAACAAGCCATCTTTTTCTGCAGGCAGTTTTGACTATTGTGTGATTTCAGATTATGGCCCCTTGCCATGTATGTCAATAAACATGGTCCCTCCTGTCTAAAGTCAAGTGCCTCTCTTTTTATGCCTTACTTCTCTATAAGCCACCTCAGAAATCTCATTTAATGGTACCAAAGAACATATTGGGAATTTAAAGCCCACTAGTGGTCCATGCTCCCCACATGGACCCTCCTTCACTCACTGCCCCCGAGTAGAGTGGACCTGGCAGGGCCACCAGTCTTTCTCAGGCAGAATTTTTTTTTTTTTTTTACTCTCTGTCTCCATCATTCTCTTCTCTAACTTCCTCTGTCTCTCTCTGACACAGCTTGACCTTCTAGACAAGAGGTCATGCTCCATTTGACAAGATCAGGCAAGCAACATGAACAAAACTCCAGAACAAGGTAATCATGTACTCTAACTCAGAGGCACCCTATTAGGTCTGGGGTCCTCCCAGGAGCCCCCTTCCATTCAGTCTTGAAATTTGCTCTGTTGAAAGCTTTGAGGATTTCCAATTCAGGGAATTCTTCACTGGTCACTATTAGATCAGCCAGAAGTCTCTAGCAAGCTTTTACTCACCCTGCAGTTTCTTAATCCTGAAATTATAGGATTTGCAGTTGGAGAGCCTCCCTACCTTCAAGACATGTTGGATTTTACTCCTGTTTTTACCTTGGTACAAAATCCACCATGGCTTCACATACCCTTAAGCCTGGTTGCTAGCTAATGAAAATAAAAGCTTAGAGCAGATCCAAGATGGCGCCGACCATAGAGCAGTGCATCTGAGTAGTAGGTGAATGAGATTAGTCACTGTGGAGTGAACTTGAGGTTCCGTAGCCAACTGTGAAACACAGACATTGTCTGAATTCCTGCAGTGAACACTGAGACTGGTCACCAGGTAAAATAGCTCATGTAGTTCCCGGGAACACCACCGTGAGATCAGCCAGCTTATTCACCCACCTGGAGAGGAGAGCCAGCTAGAGCAGATCTAGCCCACAAGTGTATTCAGCCCATGGCTCCAGCCACAGATCAGTGGCCACACCTGTCTGCCTGATATACAGCCTGCATGTGGACCTGTTGACCAAAGAGGGAAAAACAGCTGGGCCACAAGAACAAGGGTAAGTAAGACTTTTTTTTTTTTTTCCAGAGTTTCCAACAGGGCAGCACAGTGTGCACTGTAGCTGAGAGGCAGAGACATAACCCAGTCACAACAAAGCAATTAGGAGCCAAGACTGACTGCAAACAGAGCCAGCGACTATGTGTTCTCTACAAATACTGCGGCGGGTAACTCATCCTAGCACCCAAGCTTTTGAGGTAGTCAGCAACAGGCCACTGAGGCTGGCACAGGTCTGGGGTGGAGCTCTCTGCCTGCACCGTCAGCCTAGCTGCTGAACCAGATCAACGATGTCAGTGAGGGGAGAACACAGGCCCATTCACAACTCTACCTGCTTTTCTGAGGAGACCTGCCAGCTCCCAGGTCCTCAGAGGATAGACCCTCCCCATTCTAATCCCCTGTATATTGGTCCAATTGGGTCACAAACAATTGAGGAATGCGGCAGCCACTCTCCTCTCTGAGAGCCAGTCTATTACAGAAACCAACCCACCATCTAGAGGTATACACCAGGATCTCAGGATCAGCCAACCTCCGAGGCAGGGGGTTTTCCTGAGCACCAAGGTCAACTGACAAAAGAAACAAACAGACAGCACTAGGGTCAATCAGATGACAAAAGGTCAGCACAAGAACATGGTTAAAAAAAAAAAAAAGCCCAAAACAATATGATGTCTCCAGATCCTAGCAATAATGCTACAGACAACTCTGGACATCCTAACACGATTGGAACAAAGGAAAATGACCTTAATCCTACGCTTATATTAATAATAGAAGGCCTAAGGGAGGAAATAAAATACCTCAGAGAGCAACAACAAAGTACTGCAAAGGAGGTGATGGAAATGAATAAAGCGCTTAAAGGAATGGAAGACCTGAAAAGGGAAGTTGAAGCAATGAAGAAAATCCAATCCAAGACATCCATAGAACTGGAAAACCTTAAGAATCGGAACTACAGACACTAGCATCACCAGCAGAATAAAATGATGGAAGAGAGAATTTCAGGCTCAGAGGATAAAATTGAAGAAATGGATACATCTGTCAAAGAAAATGTCAAATCTAAAAAAGTTCTGACACAAAACTTTCAGGAAATCAAGGACACAATGAAAAGATGAAATCTTAGAATAATAGGAATAGAAGAAAGAGAAGAGTCCCAGCTTCGAGGACAAGAAAATATCTTAACAAAATCATTCAAGAGAATTTCCCAAATCTAAAAAAAGAGATGCCTATAATTCTACAAGAACCTTACAGAACTCCAAATAGATTAGATCAGAAAATAAAATCTTCCCTCCACATAATAATCAAAAGACTAAATGTACAGAACAAAGAAAGAATATTAAAAGCTGCTAGGGAAAAGGGTCAAGTAACATATAATGGCAAACCTATCAGAATCATACCTTACTTTTCTTCAGAGATGCTAAAAGCCAGAGGGGCCTGGACAGACATCTTGCAGACCCTAAAAAAATCACAAATGCCAGGCCAGACTACTATTCCCTGCAAAACTGTCAATCAACATAGATTGAGAAAAAAAGACATTCCATGACAAAGCTAAATTCAAACAATGTCTATACACAAATCCAGCTCTACAGAAGATGTTGGAAGGAAAACTACAACCCAAAGAGGTCAACTACACACAAGAAAGCACGGGAAGCAAATAGCATGCCTGCAGAAAAACCAAAAGAAGAAAAGCTCACTCACATACTATTTTCACGAACATCAAGAAGGCAGGAAGTAACAATCACTGATCATTAATATCTCTCAACATCAATGGACTCAATTCCCCAATAAAAAGACACAGGCTAGCAGAATGGATGCGAAAACAGAATCCCACATTCTACTGCTTACAAGAAACACACCTCAGCAAAAAAGATAGGCATTATCTCCAAGTCAAGGGCTGGAAAAAGATATACCAAGCAAATGAACCCAAGAAAAAAGCTGGAGTGGCAATTCTAGTATGCAACAAATTGGACTTTTAACCAAGATTAATCAAAACAGATGGGGAAGGACACTATATACTCATCAAAGAAAAAAATCCACTAAGATGAAATCTCAATAGTGAACATCTATGCCCCAAATGTAAGACCATCCACATTCATTAAAGAAACACTGCTGAAGCTCAAATCCCACATTGAACCTCACACATTAATAATGGGAGACTTCAACATACCACTCTCACCACTGGATAGATCAATGATGCAGAAACCAAACAGAG
>CAJQZJ010034075.1:900478-921081 GCA_907164525.1 Lophiomys imhausi
CTGGGCCATTTAACTCTCATAAATGTGGCATAGTTAATTCTGCTGTTATGTATAGAATTTACTGTTATAAGAGAAAGAACCATTTGTTGGATTGAAAAGGGAAACTGTTGGGGGGGGGAAGAGGGGGGAATAGGGAAGGGTTTGTGACTGAGATGTAACTTGAAGAAAAAAAAATAAAGTACTTATATAAAAAAAATAATTGGGATGGGTCTCCCCCCAAAAAAAATAAAAAAAAGAAATTAATATTTTAGATTTATTTATTTCTTCAAGTTACATCTCAATCATAGTTCCCTACCTTCTTCCCCTCCTACCCTCTTCTCCTTCACCCTCCTATCTTCTTTTTAAATTTAATTTAAAGTATATCTTTTCTCCTCCCAACAGCTCTCCCATTTAATCCAATAAAAGGCTCTTTTTTCTTCTAACAATAAATACTATAAGAACAATTAGGCCACAATTATGAAAATTATAAGGTATAGCATACATTCCCATTGTCCAGTCCATACATATTTGGCAACTGATATTAGTATTCAATTATCTACATATTCCAATGAGTTTATAGTTCTATACCTAACTCAGTTTCCATCCTAATTTGTATTACCAGGGAAGATCCATTTTTAATTCAGACTTTTGAGGTGGGAAGACCCACCTTTAATCTGGGACACCTTCTAATGACAGTCTATATAAAGGGCATGGAAGAGGGGAGTTACTCTTTTTTCCTGCTTTCTCTTGTCTTCGTTAGCAAGTCCATTCTGTTGCTGGCATTACAACCTACTTCTTTGGGATTCCAGCATATACTGAAGACCAGCTGAGACTTCTAGCCTCATGGATTGAGCAACTACTGAATTCTTGGACTTTACAATATATATATTCATTCTATAACTTCTGTCACCCTAGAGAACCCTGACTTTATTAATAAACGGTGCTTGCCACCCAGCCTAATGATCTAAGTTTGATCCTTAGGACTCACGTGGTAGAAGGAGACGCCTGATATCAAAGTTGTCCTCTGACCTGGAATTGGGAGGCATTTGGGGGATGGTATGGAAACTTGGTGTAGTAAAAACATCCTGGAATCTATGAAGGTGATACTAATGAGGACTCTTAGTAATGAAGGATACAGAGCCTCAACTGGCTGTCTCTTGTAGCCTGGAAAGGTTTCCAAAAGAAAGACTAGGTTGCATTCAATTGAATTGTTGGCCAAGGGGGTCCTAGGGAAATCCCAAAAAATCCAAGCTGATACTAAGACAAAGGGTTGCTCTCTGAAAATTTACAGCAGAACTCCATTGCCGAAGACAACATCCATACCACTCATTGAACATGGAGAAATCAAGTTAGTGCCTACATGGAGCCTTCACTCCTATGTTCCAGTCTCTGTGGTGCAGAAATGTACTCTGAAGGCTTCCAAAAGAGAAATTCTGACACCAACCTAGCCATAAAACCTTTGACCTGCAATCTGTCTGCCTGAAAAATATGCTAGGACAATGGTGGCACAGAATTCATTAGAAGAGTCAACTAATGTCTGATTTGACATAAGGCCCACTCCATAAAAAATGAATCCATACCTAATACTTGGGTAACCAACAACCAGAGACTAGATAGCCCAGACACCTAGGGTAAAATCAAACATACATGGCCAAAAAAAAAAACAATAAAATGTTTCCTAATGATATCTGGCTATGGTCATACATCAGTGCCTTACCCAGTCATCATCACAGAGATGTCTTTTGGCAGCAGATGCAGAGATGCACAGCCAGCCATGATTTAAAGATTCTAAATTAGAAGTCACCATCAAATCTATCCCCTCAGAGCTCAGGAAATCCCATGGAAGAGGAGGCAGGAAGATTGCAAGAGCCAGAGGGAATGGAGGACATCAGGAGAACTAAATCAACTAAACAAGTCCTGTATGAGCTCACAGAGACTGAAGCTGCAAGCATAGGGCCTGTATGGGTCTACACCAGCTCCTCTTTGTATATATCATAGAGATTAGGTTAGTATTTTTATGGGACTCCTAACTATGAGAACAGGTGTATCTCTGACTCTTGTGCCTGCTCTTGGGACTCTTTTCCTCCTATTGAGCTGCCATGTCCAACTTCTACATAAAAGTTTTTGCTTCAACTTATTATATTTCATTTTGTCACATTTGGTTTTTATCTCCTAGAAGCCTATTTTTTTCTAATGAGAGACAGAAGGGGAGTGAATACAGAGGGGAGAGAAGGTGGGAGGAACTTGGAGGAGCAGAGCAAGGGGAAACTTGTATGACAAAAGAATCTATTTTCAATTTTTAAAAAAGAGAAAAAGAAAGTTGTTTTCTGACCTCTTCATATGACCATGGCACACACTCAACTGCAAAAATAAATAATAAAACAAACAAACAAGAAAAAATGTATTGATCCAGTAAGATGGCTTCATGAACTAACGTACTAGCCACCAAACCTGATATCTGAGTTTCATCCTTGGGACCCATATGGTTGAAGGAGAGAACCAATTCCTTCAAGTTGTCTCTCTTTGACCTTCAGAAGCATGCTGTGGTGTGCATACTCCTACCCACAAGTTATATACATACACAGATAAATAAAAAAAAAATTGTAGTTTAAAACTAAGATGTGTCTGTCTCCTCTGAGTTGTGTTTATGTGGAGCCAATTTGGCATCTTTCAAGAAGCACTTAAGAATACTCAGTCCCTCCTCCAGCTGTGCAGAGGGAGTAGGCCACAGTCCCCCTTGTGGTGTGGAAATCAGTAGATCCATGATTTTCACGTGAAGACAGGGTGAGGGAATGTCCCTTGGATATCACACACTCTGTCAAGTGAAGAGACCATGCCCACAAGGCCAACTTAGGTGAAGTAGTAGAAAGCAGAAGTTTAAAGGAGAATCCAATATGACATGAAACTCCTCCTTTGGCTTCCAGCCAAAAGAAGAAAGTGCCTTGCTATATAGCCTATTTCAGAGCTTTCTTTCCATTCCACTGAGAAGACAAAAAAGTTTCTCTTTGTCAAAGAAATCAATTTCTTAGCTGACATTTCTGCTTAGCACAACATTTTCAACTATATACTTTAAAATGCTACTTGTTACTGTAACTATTGAGTAAATTCATATCCACCATATGGATTTAAAACCATCATTTTCATTTAAAGGTTTAGACAGCAGATGGAGAAGCACCCTCATCAAAGCTATTACTTCTGAGGGCTTCCTGAGAATTATTTATGCTTAAATGTGTGGCTGAGCTTATAAATCCTAAACTATTTCTGCTTGAACAAATGTGTCTCTTCTGAGACCGGAATGTAATGGAGACAATAAAGCAACCAATAGCAAATTTTTTTCAGTTGCATCTGTGAGGCTAACCTGTGTTACTTCAATCAAGATAGCAGAACATATATCACCAACCCCAACACCTAGGCTTTGAGTCAGCCGGTTTAGCCATATTCTTTTAATTGATTTAGAAGGCTCCAAACGTATCTAGTTGAGCTCCATGGGGAATCAATCCTTGTAACATTTTTGTTTGTCAACAGCAAAACTGTTGCAATCAATATGTTAATAGAAGTTAGCACTGGGATGCTGCAGGTGTAGTTCAGTGGTAGAGTGCTTGCCAAGCATTGGTGAGATCCTGTTTTTAAGAGAGAAGGAAGGAGAGAGTGATAGGCCCCAAATATTATGTGGTAGAAATATGGCAAATCATATCAGGAATGAGCAGGGAGAGGTCTGTTTTGCATCTGCAGTGACCTGAGTTCTTGAAAGGTCACTCAGAGAAAAAGTGGTGGGAGGAAGGAAGTCTTGGGAGTGATGAACCAGTCAGCACCAAGAACCAAACACACATGGAACAACATCAAATCAATCATCTCAGTTTGCTTATCTGCACGTGTCTAGAGAGTCAGAGTGCTCAATGGATCGAGGTGAGCAAAGTAGCTTTCTTACTCACATTACAGAAGCCTGGGGTTCATAGCCAGCTGTGACCAAAGGTTTAAAAGGTCCCCTAGGGCAAAGGGACTTGGGACTCGAAAAGCATAATCCATCCTGGATTTTAGGCAGAAGTCATTGGGCTTGCTGGATGAAAGCTTTCTAGACAATCTTGTTAGGGTTGATCTGGAACTGCTATGCATTCAAATGTTAATTACTTGCTCCCCATATCTGTTTGCGGTCCTACCAGCAGATTTTCATATACACAGGCCATTGTTGTGTAAATTCTTCTCCCTGATTTAAAGCTATTGTAACCAATAGTTACAATAGAATTGGCTGTAGCCAATGACTGGAGGGAATAGAGTTAGGTTAGTTTTGAGTAACCTGGCTGGAGGTGGTAGGGAGGACCAAGAAAGAGGGAAAGGGAGAGAAGATACACAGAGGAAGACAAGACAGCAGAACAGGAATCTCCATCAATCATGAGGAACCAGCAACAGGTGCCTAGGTGAAATGTTACACCCCCACTTCTGAGGAATTGGACTGGTGGATTAACCTAGATGTATTCAAACAGCAAATATTTGGGGTATGTATCTGGGGAAGCAGTCAGTCCAGTCGTTAGAAAAGTAGATTAAGGATAACCTCCCAGTAATTATCTAAACCAAATAAAATCACCATAGTATGAGTGTCATGCATTTGTAAGCTAGACAGGGATAAGTTTGCTTCATATCTTTTTACACAGTCTGTTCCAGGAGACAAATGAACCCTAAAGTACCTCTTATTACAGGAGAAGTGAAAAGGGGACAAGCTTCATCAGCAATAAAATTGGGAGGCTTGTTCTACACAATAGTCATTATTTCTTCAACACAGCAAGAGACCCAGATGCTGTTTAACAGTTGGTCCCTTTAGAGACAAGGTTTGTTGGGATCTCAAAAGTCCTTGTACCCACAGATCTCCAGAAAACCAGGGATGTTAAGCATGAAGAATTGTCCTCTCAAAGGAATGGATGTATAACCTAACCTTCCATCCAGGAAGCTGGAAATTGGAGGCTATTAATAGCCTGGTGATTTGTAATATCCATTGGGCCAGGGCATATCAAGCTTCCAAACCAGGACAAGAGATATAGAATAAACTAAATGACCTTTACATTACCAGTATAGCCAGGTCTTCCTTCAAGTTCTCACAACCAGGACCTGTGATGCTTAATAGTCTAAATGACCCTTACATTATCTGTATAGCCAGAGGCTGTCTCAAGCTTCTACAATCAGTCCAATGACCTCTTCATTATCTATATGACTGAGATCACACCAGATTCTTCCCTAGGTACTAAGCTAGTATATGTAACTATCTTCATAACCCATCTTCTTAGAAGAATTAAAATGTACCATAAGATGAGTTTCAATGCAACTATGCTTCTTTGTACACCAGGTATTGTATTACACCAGAAAACCTTTCCCCCAAATTATCCTGGATTTAAATATGATGGCATTGGACTCTCTGAAGTTTGATCCAGGTCATTAAAGTAAATCTAGACCAAATTTTCATTCCCACAGATCACTGCCTTTCTTAATACCCCCGGACATCCCTTCAAAGGTTCTGATGTCTTGACTGATCAAGGGAACACAAGTGATTTTGGTATCAAGGAATTGATATGGACTTTGCTGTACTAATCTCTGACTTAAGTGCCCTTGTTTAGGTTCTCCAAGAAAGAGATTAAATCTGCATGTACAAGAGGTTTGTGGAAAAACACATTTGAGAAAGGGAAAAAAAGGGGGTAGGAGAGGTCAATTACTGTGGATAAGGTAAGAAGGAAAGGGTTGTGTGGAGTAAATCTTTGAGTATAATACAGCTTCAAGAAATTTACACAGGGAATTGTTTAGCCTGGGCTACCCATGAAACCCAGCCTCCTCAACCAGGAAGTCGCCTGCCTACCCTAGTGTCCCTATGTTCTCCATCATGGGTTGAGACCACCCAAAGGAAGTATGATTGGGCATAAATGTAGGGACATGACATCACAGCAGTTACTTAAGGTCTTCAAATCAATGATGTCTCCTGCAGCCAGACACTTAGGAGGAACATATTCCTGTGTTTTACCTAATACTTCTCAGGAGACAAAAACCAGAGAAGTTTTGTATAAACGATAGTTGACACCTGATATAGAAGATACTAAGATACCAAAAGAAGATAAAATCACAGAGAGGTGTGGAGTTTGCAGATGCATGACTCCACTCCCACCACTGGGACATTTGCTGGCTTGCTGGAGCTTGGGCTGGTACTGGAGACCCAACTTCGCGATGCACCAGACACCAATATGTGAGTGTGCAGAGGGGCAGTAGTCAAGAGGAATCTTCACAGGGACCCACAGAGGTATTTGAGGTATCTTAGCCAGTGGGATGCTGATTTCCACTGAGAGACCACAGAAGGCCAACAGGCTGGCCTGGACACACAAAACTATATCAAAGCTTCAATAAGTCCCTCACCTCAATCCACAAGCCCATTATTTCCTAGTGAGGCAGTTCTCCAGCTGTGTACCTGCTGTGCAGTGATCTGAAGAGTATGAACATGTGTCCACTATGAAGAAAAAAATGTGCGAGAAATCACCCATTACAGTAGAGTCAGAGGCAATGGCTAATCACTAGGACATGTGGTTATCTCAGAAACGCTTTGAAGTTAGTACTTTCTTCTAGTTCTTTGTTTTCACAAACAAAGGAAAAAATTAACTTTACTCAATTCCATTAAACTTATCAAGTGGATAAAGCTTTATCTATATATCATAATAGATACATAGATAACTCTGTATGTATCTAGTAAGTACAATCATACAACTGTAATTATTATATATTCCCTGTAAAGAGAACTCCCTTTTCTTATAAGTGCACCTCATAATAACATAATACCGAAAGTCAACTACAAACCCATGAATCTAAATTATGTGGGCATGAATGGACAACTTTGAAATGGATTACTTTTAGGGAAAAGGTAATTTAATAAAAATTATTTTCAGAACTAATAGTCATTCAAACTTGCCATTTTGTTAGGTACTAGTTTAGTGTATCACAGTTGTTTTGTAAGTTAATCAGAAATCAAGTTGCTAAGAGACAAGCAACATTTGCTTATTCAAATGTATAGAGACAGATAGTCTTCAAAAACCTCAAGAGATCTGTAGAATATGTCATTTAAAGATATTTTATTAACTTAAGATTTTTTTGATATTGAGACATGTCAGCTCCTGACAGCACTCCCCCATTCTACTCCAAGTAGATGATGAGCATCAAAGAATCTCCATTTGGAAATGGCTACACTAGTGACAAGATAGCCACTGGGCAAAAGAAAGCCCTGGCTTCAGCTGTAGACAGAATGTTGTCCAAAAAGGACAAAACTTGGAAGCAAGTAAGTCGACAGCCCAGCTCTGCCAAGATGGGGGTAGGGGGAGGAAGTCCTTTCATAATTCTGCTTTACAATTAATGTCTGTCAGAGATACTGGGCCAAAAGGCTGAAGATAGATGTTCCAATGTTATAGAAAAAAATGAGGATTGTCCAGGCAACCAGTTGTCTGTCATTCCTTAGTTTTGGAAGCTGCTTGCTTTGCACTTCCTGTTTATCAGATGTATTTATCCTTCTCAGATCTCTGATGTGGTTGAAGACTAGATAGTTAGATTCTCACAGTTAAGTTTGAAATTGTTTAGGAATTAAAAAGATGGCCTAGGTCTAAGAAGATGTTTTTAAGTTGGTAATGCAAGTTAGGAAGGAAACTGAGTTAGGTATAGAACTTTAAACTCATCAAGATAGATAGATAATAGAATATTACTATCAGTTGCCAAATATGTATGGACTTGACTTTGGGAACGTATGTTATATCTTATAATTTTCATAATTGTTGCCTAATTGTTCTTTTCAAAAGAGCCTTTTATTGGACTAAAAGGGAGAATTGGGGGGGGAGATACACTTTAAATTAAAAAAAAAGAGGATAAGAGGGAGAGGGGGAAGAGGGTAGGAGGGTGGGACTGGGAGAGGAGGAGAGAGGGGACTGTGATTGAGATGTAACTTGAAGAAATAAATAAATGTTGAAAACATTATTTACAGAATATACAGCAGAAATCTAAATATACAATGTTTCATAGAAGAAAGAGATGGAAAATTGCTTCTTTAACAGAAACAGTGGAGGCTTGGGGACAATGAGGCGCTTATTAATATACTTTCTGTGAATTGAGAACTCACATATTGCAATACTTTACAGATTGTCTCTCATCTTTACACTAGAAGCCAAAAGCTTGCCAGGTAGAAGACATTGAGCTACAACCAGAAGCCTCTATAACTCCAGAACTTCCTTAGACAAATATCTTGTGTCACCATGGGTCTTTCCCAATGGCTGGAAGGTCTTTCTAGAGAAGCCATGGAATTTGTTAGTGTACCATCAAAATAATCTTTAACTTTGTTGTTAAATCTTGAACAGGCCTGAGATGTCTCTTCCTAGGATCCTATAATAGTTCACTCAGTCACAAAGACAGGGGAAGGTATTTAAATGGGTGTGAAGAAAATAAGCCTGCATTGTAAGAATGAGTCAGGAATGACAACATCACTGGAACTGAAGTCTATGAAGAGTCCAAGGGCCCTGTGGTCCCACAGCCTGGAGGACTGGAAAGAATGAAGGTCCTGGTGTTTCTAAGTGATGGTCCCTCAACAGAGATCTTCATAGTCTTGCTCTTTTTTCTCATTGGGGCCAAATATGAAGAAAAAAATCTGCATTAAGCCAGATTTGTGCTGACTGCAGAAAGGATTCCATCATTGCTAAGATGATGAGATACTGAATACAGGTCCCTGTGAAGTACTGAGGTACCCTTCCCCAAGATATTAAAAAAGAAAATCAAACTATCCATCATGGGTTATTTAGGCATTTCTTCATGGAAACAGCCTCTTAAGGTCCTTACTGTCCTCAAAATCCAATATGTCCTTGTTATTTTCATTCTTCCTTGCCAATGGAGGTAAACACCATCCAAGGACAATGGGCCCAAAAGAAAATTAATAATAGTTTCTGTGAATTGAGAAAGAGCTGACATTCAGCAATGCTTTTCAGATGGTCTCTCATCTTTACACTATAAGCCAAATGCCATTGTTTCATTTTACAGATCACAAGGCTCAAAGAAGTTAAGTAATATATCAAAGATTACACAACAAACATAGGCTTCTAGCCAAGAATCCTCTGGCTAAACTGGCAACAGTTTATGGACAAAGTGTGCCTCTTAAAATTTTCAGAAGCCTGCTCAGTGATACTCTCACACCTGGTAACTAGTTAGCAATGAGGTCACTGAGGACCTTCTCCCATAATAAGCTTTGGACTCCCTTCCTGTGTCCTCAGTAACACACTAATTCTAAGGAAGAAAGAAGTATTACAATTGTCCTCCTTCGAGTTTGAAATACCATGTAAAAGAAGGGGAAAATATCACATTGCTGCTCCTTAGTATTTAAAATGCTATAGAGGAGCACTGGATATCAGCAGCACACACTGACATATCTGTCTTTCCACAATGTCAGACTTTATTGAATAATAATAAATTCAGAAACTAGGGCAGTTTCCGTGGTTGCAGTCTGCCAGGTAATCCTACTTACTGTTCCTTGATAGCTGACAGGGACAAACGCAGGATCTTTTATTCCAATCTTAATTATTAATATTAATTCTCTGCTCACACATTACATATCTTACAGTTATTGTATCTCTTGCTGTGCATGTGAGAATGTGTGTGTGTGTGTGTGTGTGTGTGTGTGTGTGTGTGTGTGTGTGAAAGAGTGCATGACTGTGTGTTTCTAAGTGTGTTTGTTGCAGGCTGGCTACATTTTAAATGGCTACAGCACAGTTCAAGTGAGTCAAAGAGGCTTTTCCTAGGTAAAAGAAGGAAGTTCAGACAGCTTCAAAGAGACAGATACACGCTTATAATGAACACAGCTAAGCTGAAGGGTCACAGGGTTGATCCCTGCCTTAGAGTTGGGGCAACTTCAGGAATGAGTCCAGCTGCTGAGGTGATGGTGCCTTGGAGGAGACATACAAAACTAAAAGTCCACGGGGGCCAGCTGCAGTAGTATCAAGTCTGGATGGACAAAAAAATGGATGGATGGATGGATGATGGATGGAAGGATGGATGGATGGATGGATGGATGGATGGATGACTATTTGTGTATTAGGCTGTGACAGTAATAGGGACTAAGCTGAGTGGAAAGCTCTGTTTCAGTCAGGAATTCTCTCATTCTTTCCTTTGACTCAAATATAAGTAGTTGTATGACAGGCCAGTGGGAGCCGAGGCCAACACAGTGATAGGGGGGCCTTGTCTTATGGGATCCAAGTGAGGATCTTGTATCCTTTTCTTGGTCTAGTTCATTTAGTAAGTTCTTGGGCCTTGCTTTCATGGCATGGTGTTATGTTCCCGTGCGCTCATATGGTCTCAGTCTAGATTGATAATTTTATCGGGTAGTGACTTTTAACTCTGGGAATGCACCGTCAGTTTGTTCTTCAAGGGTGGTGCTGGACGTGGTGGTGTCCTCTTGTACAAGGTGCTGACTCATCCTGTCTCTGTGTCTACACTCAAGATGGCACAAAATGTGGCTTGGGAAATGAACCATTCAGGGCAAGGTGCAGTCTGAAAAAAAAAAAACACTGCTTTGTACAGTAAAGAACTGTTTTTAACACCAGCTGCAGCTTGATATGAGTGGAAAGTCACCGATTAAACAAAAGTGTGGAAGGGAGAGGCAGAGGGGCTTTGTGGAGCCTATTAAGAAAGGACTATTTCTTCCTAGTAAAGTATGACCAGTTCTTTTAATTTGTGGGTTTTTAATTTCTATCTTAATTTTTTTAATGTACTGTGTTATACATTTTTTTTCATGAAAAATGAAAAATTAGCCCTGGGTAGATGTAGTGTGTGACTTTCAAAACTGTTAGGGTTATTATAAAATGATGTAATTCTTCTGTCTAGCAGAAGATTTCCTGGGAAGGAGTGAGGACATACCACTGTCCCTCCCTTAAGAGCTAACCAAGGTGCTGAGTGGATGGCTCAGCAGTTAAGAGCCCTTGCTCTTCTTTCAAAGGACCTGGGTTTGGGTCTCAGCACCCATAAGGCCACTGAAAACTGTCTGTAATTTCAGTTCCAAGGGAATCTAAGACTGTGTTCTGGGCTCTGCAGGCAATAGGCATGTATGTGGTGCATAGACATGTATGTTTACATAATCAACCACTTGTGCTCATAAAATAAGATGTTTTTTAAAGAAGTAATCCAAATGTGATACCATTCACCAAGACAAGAGAATACTCTTGGGAAAAACATCTGTTCAGAGACTTTAGAAAGTATCATAAACCTTATCTACATACATACATATGGCAGCATGGTAAATCCTTGGGAGCAGTTCATACTGTGATCCTCTGCAATGAACCTTGCCTGTCTTCTACACTACATGCTGGGAGTCTCATCTGAATTACTTGTATGGCATCCATAAGGATAGGAAGCAGAATGGCATCCAGAGTGAGATTCTGGTAACATTTGGATGCTTCACAGTTGAAATTTCCTGAGTCTGGTTTCTACTTCCAGCTTTTCATTATGCTTCTTGGAAACTAGCAAATGCACAGGCCACAAATGGAAAGAAAAAGAAAACTGATAAGGACAGGTAAGACCCACATCTCAGATCTCTGGACACTTCTAAAATAAACAAGAATTGATTCAATTAAAAAAAAAAAGACTGGTCAGAAGGAGAGATTAATAATACATTTTCTAGTCAGGCATGTGGAAAGCGGCTCCTGTCAGGATTTGCTATGGACCAAATTGAGGACTGAACAACAGTGGTACCTTCAAAAATGATGTCCTATAACATGCATCTTGCCTAGTGTGTCTCTGAGGATTCTCACACCGCTTTCAACAACTGCCCAGTCTCTCCTACTTCCTTGCCATTAATCTTCCTGCATCTGAGATCCCAGGAAGAACCAGGCAGACAATACTTTCGATTTTGCTAAGTCCCCCATTGAGAGCTTTTACTGTAAAGTGGCTGTGCCTTTGCCAGTGAACAAAGCTCACCAAGACCTCCCTGGCTACACCAGCTGCCATCTCAGGATGCCCACTAGTGCCACTGTTCAGGTGACTTCATAGTAGAAGCTATTCATGAGAAGTCTTCAGCAACTGATCCTTCAAAATCACATATGCCTTGGACTCTTCTAGCAAAACCCTCATATGCTTAATCAATAAAGCATGGCCTCTACCCTGAGATGCTACCAACATTAAACAAAATGAGCACTGTGGGTTTTAATGTAAAATGAATAAGAGGATTTCCATGCTAAGAAGAAATTAAAACAGTAGTATAAAAGATAAAATTTCCAAACCCACTATATAGTGGTGATTGTGCCCAGGACCAAGTGTAACCAGCAGGAGGGCTCTAGTTTCTAGAGCACACAGCAATTAATGAGTAAGCAAACTTTTCCACTATATAGTACAGGCTTCTAAAAGAAAGCCATACTTTTTTGGCATAGGCAGCAGGTATGTATTGTTTTCTTGACGTTCTAGAGGCTGACAGTATAAGATTACATGGCATTCATATATAGCTTCAGTTACCTTTTTTTTTTTTTATATAAGTACTTTATTTTTTTCTTCAAGTTATGTCTCAGTCGCAAACCCTTCCCTATTCCCCCTTCCTGTCCCACCCTTCCACCCTCTTCCCCCCGCAACAGCTTCCCTTTTCAATCCAAAAAATGGTTCTTTCTCTTATAACAGTAAATTCTATACAAAACAGCAGAATTAACTATGCCACATTTATGAGAGTTAAATGGCCCAGTATACCTTCCCAATGTCCAGTTCATATTTGGCCCCTGACTTTAACCTTCTACCTTCTAACCATCCATGAGTTTAAAGTTCTATAACTGACTTAGCTTTCATACTAACTTGCATCACTATTATAACCATCTTCTTAGATCTAGAATGCCGTCTTGATTCCTAAACAACTCAAAATTTAGCTATGAGACTCAAGCTGTCTATTCTTCAACCACCTCAGAGAGCTGAGAAGGATAAATATATCTGATTATATAGGAAGTGCAGGGCCTGCAGCTTCCAATACTAAGAAATGACAAACCAGTGACTACCTGGACAGTTCCCATTTTCTCTCCATACATTCCAGCAACAGTCTTCAGCCTTTTGGTCCTGTTTCTCTGACAGACATTTATTGTAGAGCAGGGATTGTGAAGGACTAACCTACCCTGTCTTGGCAGAGCTAGGCTGTCGACTTCCCTGCTACCAAGTTTTGTCCTTTTTGGACAGCAGTCTGTCTGCAGTTGAAGCAAGGAGTTTTTACATGCCAAGAGATAGGCTTGCCACTAATTCAACCATCTCACACTGGAGATTCTTTGATGCTTTTCTTCTACTTGGAGTAGAATAGGGGGTGCTGTCAGGAGCTGATATGTTACGATATCAAGAAAAAAAATCTTAATTTAAGACCACATCTTTGAATGCCATATTCTGCAGATCTCTTGGGGTTTTTGAAGATGCCCTATCTATCTCTTGTATTTAGATAAGCAAATGTTGCTTGTCTCTTAACAACTTGATGACTGAGTAGCTTAGAGAATATCTGTGATAGACTGTCTTAGTAGATAACAAGGTGACATGCATGCATGACTAGGAGTTTGTTTTTCTTAACTATCCTAAACAGTTTAAGACGGTTTGTATCAAGAGGCCAGAGCTTCACATTTCATTTGTAAGTATCCCTAGGTATGATACCATTAGGAAGCGTTACCTTAAATTTTGTATCAATATACAAAGATCTATTCAAATGTGGCTAAATATACTCTTAATTTTGTATCAATATACAAAGATCAATGCCTATGTGGCCCAATACAATCTTAATATTGCATCCATATACAAGGGTCAATACCATTGTGGCCAACTATAATCTTAATTTTGTATCAATATACAAATATCAATACCGAAGTAGTCCAATATGATCTTATTTTTGCACAATAAACAATGGTCAATATTGATATTCCCACTTCAAATGATTAAGCAAAAATTCCTCACAGGTGTGCTTAGCTATTTTGGGGTTTTAGTTAATTCCAGATCTAGTCAAGTTGACAACCAAGAAGAGCTATCACATAGTGTTACCTGACAAACCTTCTCACTGGCCCACATTTTAAAAGTTAAGTTAATAAAGTCAATGAACTTCACACTATTGATATATTTCTTTATTTTATATATGGATGTATATTCTTTCTTTCATTTTGTTTGGTTAAGCCTTACATGCCACTTAGTTGTTTGAACAATATGTTCATACAATACCTGTCTCTAGCAGATAGTCTATTAAATGTAGGTGTTCTTTAAGAGGTATGAACTAAAGGGAAATAACTGAAAATTTAATTTAGATGAATGGCATGCAACAAACAGAAAATGTATGTATGACAGATTGTTTTGTGTTATCTTTATATGAAGGTGGTCTGTGGTCTATTGCTAATTAGCGTGGGAAGGGAGAGTAGAGCCAAGGGGGACATGAGACCATGAGAAGAAGAAGGGAAAACTGATCCGACTACAATGATGAAACTTCAAGGTGTTATGCAAAGGTAACTGTCACTCATCATCCCTGATCTAGATCAGTTCTTCATACCCCATAGTCTTCATTTTATGATAGCTGTATTTACCATCGTCTCATGACTGAGAGACAACACTTCTCATGAAACTCTGACTCTGATTTACTTGTTGCTAAATGCTCACACATATGTGCCTGGAAACAGCAGGGTTCAATAAATGCTGAAGAAATTGCATTAATAAGAGGCATAGATTAGGAAAACAGGAGTTCACAGAAGAGGCAGGGGGTGAGTCACTGGACAAGGCCTAGAATGAGATCTATTCAAGGTTCAACCAGGAGTCACTGCTCAAGAGATACCTGGAATTCCATCTACAGCGAGACCCAGCACAAGGCTGCTGGCAATGAGATGCTTCAAAGCAGAGAGGAGTTTGCAAGCAGGAGCTAAGGCCCAGGTTCAGCCTAACACTTTCTTTGCCTGTACTGCAACAATGGTCTGCTTAAATGGAGCTGCACTAATTATCAACTCAATCGAAGTGTTGAAATGTGCCCCGATATATTGACTCCTAGGCCTCTTTCTGTTACTTTCTGACCCCAAGTGGCTTAGCTAGATAGTCCTAGTTTCAATCAATTTGATCTTTGGAAAATGTGCTTCTGTTTTCCTTACCAATGAGAACAATTGCTAAGCTGGGTATGACAGATGGCTCCTACAATCCCAGTGCTTGGGATAGTGAATTTGAGGTCAGTTTGAGCTACAGAGTCTCACCAACCAAACAAACAAAGCTCCCCAAACTAAAAGCAATAGTTGTGCATTATCAAGAAGAGGTAAAGAATATTAAAACTGGAAGTTATATGCTAGGACAATGGTTTACAAAACTAACCATGACTCAATCCTTGCTTCTCAGCCTACATATGTTAAAAGTTAGTTTTGTATAGTTCTCTTGAGAGAGTTGCCTCAACTTTCCTTTGCCTCTGTCTCACAGGTCAGACTAGCCCTCAGAAAATATCCTAAGTACACAAAGGAGAGACGATCAATTTGAACAACAACACAACAACACTGGAGACACATTCCTAAGTAGCAGCAATTACAGTCAGGGTCCTGGGCTTTCAAAAAGACTTTAAAATCCTGTAATCAACTGAATCAAATGTATTATCTTAAAGCTGTTTGATTGTCTTTAGTTAATTTCTTATTGTGTCAAGAACTAGTTTTAAGATAAATATTAATCTATTTTGAATACAAATTTAGCTTTCCTGTTTGCTCTGCTTCTTTTTGTTTGTTTTAAAACAGACACTGTTTTCACAGTGCCTCGAGTGGGTCAAGGTCAAAGAGCCTAGAAGGCCACAAACAACTTTATCACATTTGTGAAATGAGAAAATGTGTTTTAGATTTGAAATGCAAATCAGTAGCTAACAAGATTTTTCAACACATTACAGTATAAATTGTGAAACTGATTGGGAAATGTGTGGTTATAAATCAATAAAATGCTGGCACTTCCACACCCTTTAAAGTAGATCTCTCTTTGTTTTATTAGTTCTTTATTCTCATGTTCCTGGGATCTCATCATAGTCCCACCAGTTGAGAAGCAGTAAGATCAGGAACTACATGATATCCTAAGACAGATTTTGAAAATGAATTCAAAATACAGCGTAACACAGACTCTCCCTAATATCATCTAAAGGAAACAACCAGTTCTGCCTAGCTCTTTGCAGTTGATCCCTAAGTGTAGCTAACAAACCATCAGTCACAATCTCTTGGCTCTTCTGCATGTTTCTCTTCTCCAAATAGAAATTTCAGAACTATATACTCAAAACTGCAAGAGCTGGTGT
This sequence comes from Lophiomys imhausi, assembly GCA_907164525.1. NCBI lineage: Eukaryota > Metazoa > Chordata > Mammalia > Rodentia > Muridae > Lophiomys > Lophiomys imhausi. Next base: position 916,725 of record CAJQZJ010034075.1, read on the forward strand.
AATTCACCAAGTTTCACGATGCCTGTCATATTTGTTTTCTTCTTAGCAAACAGTTTAAGAAGGGACACCAAAAGCACACAGCTTCTCCTTCTTTCTCTCCAGATGGAGCACAAAATATTTGCCAGGAACGCTGCTTTCTCATGACTTAGAATAGAAATATATAGTGAACCTAGCAATTGTCCCCACTACACACTATTTTCTGCAATTACCAACGGAAATAACAGAAATGCTGAGAAAACACAGATTCATCAAAATAGCAGATTTTTTCCTTTGTGAGCTGTAATTAGTTCCTATGGCAATTTCTTTCCTCTGAATTGTATGCTGGATGATATGCAATTTCTGGTGTAGGCAAGAAAAATGAATGTATTAGCTTATAAGCACATCCTGACCAGATTACAAATTAGCTTCTCTGGAAAATATGCCAGTAATAAAGAAAGTCTTTCAGAAGAGAAGTCCATCATTCCAGAAATGTTTATTCAGAAACACTTGTTTCTACTCCCTTTTAGTTTTTGTCCTTGGTGCTGCAAAACATGCAACATTTTTTCACATCATTTTACTTAGGTGTTAGCTTACATGTAAAGAAGTTCTATGTTTTAAACTCTTCAGATATAAAGCAGATGATGGTGTGGAACACTGACCTCTGAACATTACAGTCACCATCATTACAGTCAGAGCACCTGCAACAACTCAGAAGACACCCGCAAGATGGTGTCTGTTGATGTTGTCTCATAGAAGTAGGGCATGGGAGGGTTATTAGACCTTTGTCTCATATTTCAGGCAACTATTCCTTACACCATTCTACCAGCTGCATGCAACTTAGCTCAAGCTGCACATGATCTTGTGTTCTGAGGAGTGTTTTTGATCTACACAGTTGTACATAGGTTAACTGAAGTTAATATTCCACCTATGCAGCCATGGGGAAGTCATTGTTAATCCAGGGATGAGACTTTCCAGTGGTACAGCTGTCAGTGGGGTCACTCATATATGTGCCCTCTCTCCTGTGCTCTGTAAGTGAGCACAATAAACTCATTGTACCCCAAGCTATACTTGGGTGTAATCATTTCTTCTGTCTGTCATTTGTGTCCTATCTGGACTGAATAGACATTTATGTATTTTCTTGCAAAGATGGAATATGTCTAGATCGTCATGGCTGTCAATGTAACCATTCAATTAGTATATACTTCTTTATTACTTATTATTATACTGTTCTACACTGCATCTACCTTGAGGTACAATTATGGCATAAAGAAGCATCAGAATCTAGACACTTACTGATGAACTCACTGTCTTAACAAATTTAATGCAGTAAGTAAACAGGATAGTTCATTTTTTATTTCATGTTTTTCCTACTGCATACATGCAGTATTCTTAAATTAAGAAATGCAAACTAATAGTCATCCAAGCATGTCGTTTTGTTAGGTACTAGGGTACTCTATCACAGTTACTTTCTAAGTTAATTGGAAATCAAGTTGCTAAGAGACAAGCAACATTTGGTTATCCAAATATACAGAGATAGATAGGTGGTCTTCAAAAACCTGAAGATATTTGTAGAATATAGCATTCAAAGATGTTTTCTTAAGATTTTTTTATATTGAGATGTATCAGCTCCTGACAGCACCCCCTATTCTAGTCCAAGTAGATGATGAGCATTGAAGAATCTCCTATTGGAGATGGTTGCATTAGTGGCAAGCCTGTTACTTGGCGAGAAAAATCCCTTGCTTCAACTGTAGACAGCATGCTGTCCAAAAAAGACAAAACTTGGAAGCAGGTAAATCGACAACCTAGCTTTGCCAAGACAGGGTAGGCAAATCCTTCATAATTCCTGCTTTACATTTAATATCTGTCAGAGAAATGTGGCCAAGATTGATGCTTACTGACTTAGAAGGCCCAGGTAAAAGGTGATTTCATAGCCAAAGAGTGGAAGCCAACCCCAAATACATTTCAAAGGAGCAGCTCCCTTAACAAAAAAACTGCCTTCCAGCAAAGGTGGAAAACTTATCTCTCCTTATGTACTAAAAAACCAGCAGCCTGCTAAACATAATTTGAGAGCAGAATTAATCACCTAGATTAAAAATGGAAGAGCTCATAATGCCTCAATACATTTGGATTCCAATTGAGTTTGTTTCTCTTAGCATGAAAATGATTTTTACCCTGACAATTGTGGTTCTGTGTATCTTTTTAAAGAAAGTTCAGACTAGGATAGTCTTAAAGGAAATAATTTACAAATGGAATGCTAAATTGCCAACTATGATAATGGGGGAAGGAAGGAGGCCTTTCCTGATAAATAAGGCAAAACTGATGAGAGCTGGAGCTCACTGCTCCCTGGGTACTAGATGCCTGTCAAGAGTTTCTGGTATCAGCCCGCCAGTGAAATGCAACCAAAACTAGATTCTAAGGAATAATGAACAAAGCTTTAATTGTAGCATGGGGTGGCATGGTTAGACATGCCAAGGCTTTTGGAATGTTGTTTCTTTGCTTGATTTTTGTTTAGATGTCTTTGATTTTCCTATATCAGAAGGTAGAAAGGATATTTTTCTGGTTTGGCAATGTCAAAACATAAGAGATTTTTTAAGATTTTGGGCAGATTTCAAATTTTCACTACAGTTCAAAGTTGTTCTCTGGCTTATAGAGTTACTACAATCTGGGGATTTAAGTGAAATATTTGAGCAGGGTGGTACTGGTATACACCTTAATCCCTTAATCCCATCACACTAGAGGAAGAAATAGGCAGATCTCTGAATTCTAGGCCAGCCTGGATTAAACAATGAAGGCAGGGCAGGAAGCCTGCTGAGAAGATAAGGCCAGATATAGACCTTTAAACTCATGGAGATGGTTAGATAGTAAATAAAATCTGGTGTGTTTATAGTATTGAACAACCAAGTATTAATATATAAGCAAATATAAATGAATGTCTAAAGAATTTTTTAAGTTAAAAATGACACATTAATACAGGGTTCTACAAATACTAATTTCAGGAAAGACATAACTATGAGACTATATGGGATGAGTGTAAGAAGAGAAGGTTGATTGTAACTTGGAAAGAAAAATGTTTAGGGAGATATTACCTATGTTGATTTTGGTAGTAGACACAAGTTGTTGTAGAACATCTAATGTCACAGACACACACACACATATTTAAATTGGGTAGACATTAACTAAAAATTGATGGCATTTTATTGGTAAATCAAACAGCCAAACAGAAGCATGTTTAGTTTACTGCATTTCACAGAACCTATCTAATGATTTTTAGCAAATTGCTTACATATATAACTGTAATGATCCAGTCATCCTCAAATAATAAGGCGTAATTTTTTCAAAAGAAATTAAATTCCCTATAAGAATTTATGAGCTGACATGGACTTACAGTATGAGATATAAAGGGAATAACTTCTGAAATATAATTTTCAGTGAACAGAATGGCCAATAAAAATGCTCCTAGAGAGCAAAGGATCAAGAGATGAAAGAGAAGAAAAGCTTGGAAGTGATCACATGCTTGTATTTATGACTATATCTGATTTTCCATAAATAGAGCTCAATCCTGAGAGTCCATCATGAGAGGCTGTGTTTCTAATAAGAAAAACTTCTTACATTTCATCCATTGCATATTTTCACATGTAGTGCTGTGATACTGGAGAAAGTTTTGGGTGGATTTTCTTAGAAACTCCTGCTAGAGTGCCAGAAAAACCCTAATACTGTACATAAGGGAGTCCCAAATTGCATAGAAAAGCCTTTGAAAATTTGATACCACCTCCTGAAAAAGAAAAGCACACTAGAATTCTAGTTTGACCTTACTAGAATGGTTTCTTGATAAAACAACAAAAGAAGTAGCATTCTCCAGATAACAATATTGAGAGGATATTTTCTGTCACTACTATTCACAGCATTAGGAAATGAAATAAAATCCAAGCCAGTGCAACAAAGCAAGAAATACAGAAGGCCCAAGAGATTGGAAAGGAATAAATAAAAGTAAAATTGCATCTCTCTACAGAGAACATGATTTTCTAAAGTAAATAATGTGGAATCTATTAAAGAATCCTGAAACTAATAACTGACTTTAATGAATTACTTAAGTAAAATAAAAATAAATAAATAAAAGTCAGAGGGCACACTGTTCTTCCAAAGTGCCATGGTTAAAATCCCAGCACCCACACTGTAATTGCCCAGCTTAGTGGTGCACGCCTTTAATCCCAGCACTCAGGAAGCAGAGGAAAGTAGATCTCTGTGAGGTCAAGGCCAACCTGGTCTACAAAAGTGAGTCCAGGACAGCTAGGGATACACAGAGAAATCCTGTCTCAAAAAACCTAAAATAAATAGATAGATAGATAGATAGATAGATAGATAGATAGATAGATAGATA
>CAJQZJ010034075.1:965494-994799 GCA_907164525.1 Lophiomys imhausi
TTTTTTTTTTGGGGGGGGGGGGTCAGGTAATATTTTTCCTGGAGCAAATTTGTTTTTTTTTTTTTGTCAATATATAAAGTATTACCTTTCAATCCGGATTAATGAAGAAATTATTTTGATATTTTGGAGCTAAACAAACCTTTAGTGTATATATTTTGAGATCTCAAAGGACAATTTGTTTGAATTGCAGCCTGCCTTTTGTAAATAGCTTTTAAACTTAAATCTTTCCAAATCCTATGTGCCTGTCTCTGCATTCTAAATTTTGGGATCAAAGACATGTGTTTCCCAACTGATGGGATTAAAGATGTGCTCCTCCAACCCTGGATCAAAGTTTTTCTCTTTTTAGAGCTTGTTTTGTATCAGGTGGCCTTGACCTCTGAGATCTGCCTGTTTCTGTCTCTAGTGTGTTGGGATTAAGGTTGTATTCGTCGCCAATGATGGGACTAAGGGTGTGCACCATCACCACCCTGTTTCTTGTAACTATAGAATTTATAAGACAACTAACTCTATAGTGATCCTCCTGTCTCTACTGGAGGTGAAGGCATGGGCTAACACCATGCATTATTTTACCTTGAGTTTTTTCAACTCTTGGAGGCTGTAAAACCAGGTTGAACAGCTGTCACCTTTAATTTATTTACAGTGTTTTAAAACTGTTACCTGCTTTTTAATGCCAAACCATGGAAATAGCCTATACCTCTAGAAAAAAACAAAAAACAAAACAACAAAAAAAAAAACTTTTAAGCTGCTATCAAGTTTGTGTAATCTCTGTAGCCACCTGCAGTCTAACATTCTAATCTGAAATTAAGGCCATTTTCCTTTCATGCCAGTAAGTCAGTTATACCTTTGGTAAATTATAGTTTGAAAATTTTATATTGTATTTTTATTATATTTTTAAGCTTATTAACTCTTTTCCTAAAAAAGTATTATTTACTTCTACAACATAGTTTCCTCCCTCCTCCCCTCTTGGCCCCTCCCTTCCTCTCTCCTTTCGTCCCTCTCTCCTTCCCTCCCTCCCTCCCTCCTTGTTCCTCTACTTGGTACTCTCCTTCTCCTCAGATGAGGTGAGCCCTCACATATCATACTCCCTCAGATCTTGCGTCATGTGAGGCCCAATAGCTTCCACTCGTACTGGAGCTTGATAAGGCACACCATCTAGGGTGTGGGATTCCACTAACCTGCAGCAGATTCCATGACTCACTGGTGGGTAGAATTTTTCCTAGGATAGATATGCTAGGTTCCTATCTATTTGGGTGTGTGCGTTGTAGGATAGTTATCCTCTGATGTACGGTTAATATCCACTTATAAGGGAATACATACCATGTCTATCATTCTGGGACTGCGTCAGCTCACTTCGGATGAGCTTTTCTAGTTCCATCCATTTGGTTTCGAATTGCATGATTTCCTCATTTCTGATAGCTGTGTAGTATTCCATTGTGTAAATGTACCACAGTTTTTTTATCCATTCTTCAGCTGAAGGACATCTGGGTTGTTTCCAGTTTCTGGCTATTAAAAATAAAGCTGCTATGAACATTGTTGAGGCAATGTCCTTGTGGTTTCGTTTCAAATCTTTTGGATATATGCCCAAGAGGGGTATGGCTGGGTCTGAGGTAGATTTATTCCCAATTTTCTAAGATATCTCCAGATTGATTTCCAAAGTGGTTGCACAAGTTTGCAGTCCCACCAGCAATGGGGGAGTGTTCCCCTTTCTCCACATCCTCACCAGCATGTGCTATCATTTGAGTTTTTGATCTTAGCCATTCTGACAGGTGTGAGATGGAATCTCAGAGTTGTTTTAAGTTGCATTTCCAAGATGACCAAAGATGTTGAACATTTCTTCAGATGCCTCTTGGCCTTTAGAGATTCCTCTTCTGTGATATCTCAGTTTAGCTCTGTACCCCATTTATTGATGGGGTTATTTGATTTTTTTGGAGTTTAATTTCTTCAGTTCTTTATATATTTTGGATATTAGCCCTCTGTCAGATGCTGGGTTGGTGAAGATCCTTTCCCACTCTGTAGGCTGCCGTTTTGTTCTAAGGACAGTGTCCATTGCCTTACAGAAGCTTTTCAATTTTATAAGGTCCCATTTATTGATTGTTTGTTTTAGTGCCTGAGCTATCGGTGTTCTATTCAGGAAGTTGCTACCAGTGCCAATGATTTCAAGGCTTTTCCCCACTTTCTCTTCTATTCATATTAGTGTGTCTGGATTTATTTTGAGGTCCTGGATCCACTTAGACTTAAGTTTTGTACAGGGTGATAAGGATGGATCTATTTGCATTCTTCTACATGTTGACATCCAGTTAGACCAGCACCATTTATTGAAGATGCTTTCCTTTTTCCATTGTATGTTTTTGGCTTCTTTATCAAAAATTAAGTGACCATAGGTGTGTGGTTTTATTTCTGGGTCTTCAATTCGATACCATTGGTCAACTGGTCTGTTTCTATACCAGTACCATGCTGTTTTTATTACTATTGCCCTGTAGTACAGCTTGAAATCTGGGATGGTGATACGTCAAGATGTTCTCTTATTGTACATGATTTATTTAGCTATTCTGGGTCTTTTGTTATTCCATATGAAGTTGAGAATTGTTTTTTACAGATCTGTAAAAAATTGAGTTGGTATTTGGATAGGAATTGTGTTGAATCTGTATATTGAAGATGCTGTCCTTCCATTGTGCTGTTTTGGCTTCTTTGTCAAAAATTAGGTGGATATAAGTGTGTGGGTCTATTTCTGGATCTTCAATTCGATTCCATTGATCTACTGGTCTGTTTCTATACCAATATCATGCTGTTTTTACAACTATTGCTCTGTAGTACAGCTTGAAATCTGGGATGGTGATACCTCCAGATGTTTTTTTATTGTACAGGATTGATTTAGCTATTCTGGGCTTTTTTTTTTTTTTTTTTTTTTTTGTTCCATATGAAATTGAGAATAGCTCTTTCCAAGTCTATAAAAAATTGTGTAGGTATTTTGGTATGAATTGCATTGAATCTAAATATTGCTTTTGGTAAGATGGCCATTTTTATTGTGTTGATCCTACCTATGCATGAGCATGGGAGAGCTTTCCATCTTCTAAAGGCCTCTTCCATTTCTTACTTCAGGGGCTTAAAGTTCTTGTTGTACAGGTCCTTTACTTGCTTGGTTAGAGTTACACCTAGGTATTTTATGTTTTTTGTGGCTATTGTGAAGGGGGTTGTTTCCCTTATTTCTTTCTCAGCCCCTTTGTTTGTTGTATAAAAAGGGCATCTGATTTTTTTAAATTAATTTTGTATCCAGCCACTTTGCTGAAGGTGTTTATCAGCTCTAAGAGTTCTCTGGCGGAATTTTTGGGATCCCTTATGTATACTATCATATCATCTGCAAATAGGGATAATTTGACTTCTTCGTTTCCAATATTTATCCCCTTGATCTCCTTTAGATGTTTTATTGCTCTAGCCAGAACTTCAAGTACTATATTGAAGAGGTATGGTGAAAGTGGACTTCGTTGTCTTGTCCCTGAGTTTAGAGGAAATGCTTCAGGTTTCTCTCCATTTAATTTGATGTTGGCCACTGGCTTGCTGTGTACTGCCTTTATTATTTCTAGGTACGGTCCTTGTATGCCCGTTCTCTCCAGAACTTTAATCATGAAGGTGTGTTGGATTTTTTCAAATACTTTTTCTGCATCTAGCGAGATTATCATGTGGTTTTTTTTTTCTTTAATCTTGTTTATATGGTGAATTACGTTGATAGACTTTCATATGTTGAACCATCCCTGCATTCCTGGGATGAAGCCTACTTGATCATGGTGTATGATACTTTTGATGTGTTCTTGAATTTGGTTTGCTAGTATTTATTAAGTATCTTTGCATCTATGTTCATGAGGGAAATTGGTCTGAAGTTCTTTTTCTTTGTTGGGTCTTTGTGTAGTTTAGGAATCAGGGTGATTGTGGCCTCATAGAATGAGCTTGTCAATGTTCTTTCTGATTCTATTTGGTGGAAGAGTTTGAAGAGTATTGGTGTTAGCTCCTCTTTGTAGGTCCGGTAAAATTCCGTGCTAAAGCCATCTGACCCTGGGCTTTTTTTGGTTGGGAGATTTTTAATGACTGTTTCTATTTCCTTAGGAGTTATAGGGCTGTTTAATATGTTTATGTGATCTTGATTTAGTTTCAGTAGGTGAAATCTATCAAGAAAATTGTCCATTTCACTTAAGTTTTCAAATTTGGTGGAGTATAGTTTTTTAAAGTATGATCCAAATATTCTCTGGATTTCCTCAATGTCTGTTGTTATTTCTCCCTTTTCATTTCTGATTTTTTTTTTCTTTCTGCCTTTTAGTTAATTTGGCTAAGGGTCTGTCTATTTTGTTGATTTTCTCGAAGAACCAACTCTTGGTTTCTTTGATTCTTTGTACAGTTATTTTTGTTTCTAAGTTGTTGATTTCAGCCCTAAGTTTGATGATCTCCTGCCTTCTGCTTCTCTTGGGAGTGTTTGCTTCCTTTTTTTTTTCCAATTCACCCAGTTTAGCTGTTAATTAGCTAATATGAGCTGTCATAATTTTCTTTTTGAATGCACTTAGTGCTATGAACTTTCCTCGTAGCACAGATTTCATTGTGTCCCATAGGTTTGGGTATGTTGTGTCTTCATTTTCGTTGGATTTTAAGAAGTCTTTGATTTCCTTCTTTATTTCTTCCCTGACCCAATGGTCTTCTAGTAAAGAGTTGTTCAATTTCCATGTGTGTGTAGACTTTTTGTTGATTCTTTTGCTATTGAGGTCCAGCTTTATTCCATGGTGGTCTGATAAGATACAAGGGGTTATTTTAATTTCTTGTATCTGTTGAGGCTATCTTTGTGTCCCACTATATGGTCGATTTTGGAGACGGTTCCATGAGGTGCTGAGAAGAAGGTGTATTCTTTTGTGTTGGGGTGAAATGTTCTGTAGATATCTGTTAGGTCCATTCCGTTCATGATCTCTGTTAGACTCAATATTTCTCTGTTTGGCTTCTGTCTTAATGATCTATCCATAGTTGTGAGTGGGGTGTTGAAGTCTCCCACTACTAAATTGTTTGGATTGATGTCCGATTTAAGTTTTAGAAGTGTTTCTTTTATAAATGTAGGTGCCTTTGTATTTGGGGCAGAGATGTTCAAATTGAGATGTCCTCTTGATGAATATTCCCTTTAACGAGTATGTAATGCCCTTCTCTGTCTTTTTTATTAACTTCAATTGGAAGTCTATTTTGTTTGATATTAGGGTGGCTACTCCAGCTTGTTTCCTGGGTCCATTTGCTTGGAAAACCTTTTCCCAGCCCTTTACTCTGAGACAGTGTTTATCTTCAATACTGAGGTGTGTTTCTCGTATACAGCAAAAAGATGGGTCTTGTTTATGGATCCAGTCTGTAAGTCTGTGTCTTTTTATTGGCGACTTCAGTCCATTGATGTTGATGGATATTAGTGACCAGGGGTTGTTATTTCCCATTATTTTGATATAGCTGCTGTCATGTGTTTCTTTTTGTTTAGTTGTTGTGGAGGTTTCTATTTCCTCTGTTTTCTTGGGTGTAGTTATCTTCTCTGTGTTGGAATTTTCCTTCTAGGATCTTCTGTAGGGCTGGATTTGTGAGGAGATACTGTTTGAATTTGATTTTGCCATGGAATATCTTATTTTCTCCTTCTATGTTGATAAAGAGTTTTGCTGGGTATAGTAGCCTGGCTGGGCACCTATGTTCTCTCAGGGCTTGTAGGACATCCGTCCAGGCCCTTCTAGCTTTTAAAGTTTCTGAGGAGAAGTCAGGTGTGATTCTGATGGGTCTGCCATTTTATGTGACTTGGCCTTTTTCTCTTATAGCTTTTAATATCCTTTTTTTTTTTGTTCTCTACATTTTGAGTTTCTATTATTATGTGGCGAGAGGAGTTTCTTTTCTGATCTAATCTGTTTGGTGTTCTGTAAGCCTCTTGGATTTTTGCTGGCATCTCTTTCTTTAGGTTTGGGAAGTTTCCTTCTATGATTTTGTTGAAGATATTTCCTGGACCATGGAGTCGGGAGTCTTCTCTTTCCTCTATGCCTATAATTCTTAGGTTCCGTCTTTTCATTGAGTCCTTGATTTCTTGGATGTTGTGGGTGAGAGATTTTTTAGCCTTCTCATTTTCTTTGGATGTTGTACTGATTTCTTCCATTGAATCTTCCATGCCTGAGATCCTGTCTTCCATCTCCTGCATCCTATTTTTCATACTCACATCCATAGTTCCTGTTCTCTTCTCTTGATTCTCCATTTCCTCTTTTAACTCTGACTGTGTTTTCTTTATTGTTTCCATTTCTATTTTCATGTCTTGAATGGTACTGTTCGTTTTGTACATTTCCTTCTCCAGTTTGCTTGTTTTTGCCTGGAGATCTTTCATTGCTTTGTCCTTTTCCTGTTCAAGCTGAGTCACCTTGGCTTGGAGCTCTTTAATGGTGTTATTCATTGTTTTGACTTGTAAAATTGTGGCTTCTTTGAATTCCTTCATAGTTTTAAGTTCTTTTTGAAGGGACTCTATCACTTTCCATAATGTAGAATTGTCATCGTTTTCATGTGTTTCAGTTGTGGTGAGGTGGTTTGTGCTGGACAGAATAGCATTGCTTTCTTTTGTTGGAGACATTTCGCTCTGTTTTTTTTTTTTTTTGTCTGGGGCCTCTGGCCATGTGGAATTTTTTTGCTGTCTTTGGACTTGCGACCAAAGGGGGCGCTTTGTTGTAGGAGTAGAGTTGCCTTACTCCACTCCTATCAGGTGAGTCATTCAGCCCTGCCTTCCAGGTGGAGACCTAATTAATCCGGGTGGTGGAGCTGTGCACAAGTAAGCTCTGGTTCCCCGCCAGAAGGGCCCATACTAGTACAAAAGTCTGATATACGACAGTTTCAAATATCTCACAGTTTGCCTGGGGTTGCTTCCTGTAGTGGGTAAATCTGCAGTTCAGCTCCAATAGCCTTGCCGCTCCTGCAGCTTGTAAACTGATCAGTTTCGTGACAGACTGTGATCCTCTGTCTGAAGGCACTTTGCAGTGGAGCTGTGCTCACTTCCAAGGGTCGCAACCTTTCGACACATAGTTGGATCGTCTGTGTGAGACCTGGGATGCCCAGCAGGGTGGGGATTATCTCTGCATGGGTTCTGAATCTGCCCGCTGGGTATTAGGTTGGAACTTACCGGGAGTCTCTCCTGTTGGGGGATGGATGATCCCGATTTCCAGGTCCAGCGGCTTCCTTGCATGTCCAAGATTGGGAAGGAGCATCCTGCCCAGGGATCTTCCGTGGTCCCTGGGTAGCTGGGTAAGATTTAGAAGGGATCGTGCCCTTTGTACAGCATCTTGCAACACTTGCCGCCTTGTGACTCTTAACCCCGAAATCAAAATAAGTCCGCACAGGCCGCTACCTTCTTGGATCCCCGACATTCTTTTTATTTCATGGTAAATGTTTCTATTTCAAGGGAATTCTTATACAGGATTCCTCCCCCATTCCTCTGGATCATGTTTGTTTGTTTGTTTAATTTAGTGCCACCTCTTACACCATGTTCCCTGCTTCTTGGAAAGAGTCTCTTATTATTTTCTTCCACCTTTGGCTGACATTAGGCCACTTCTTCACAGTAATAGTCACTAGCTCTCAGGAGCTTGATCAGGTACGAGTCTTTGTGTAGAATATACATTGCAAAAAGGAAATTTCCCTCAATGTCTGATCAAGGTTGAGAACAATAGTGGTCTAAACATATGGTTTCAAACGCGGTTTGATAGGCACATCACATCTATTTAACAAAACAGCAGTAGCATTCCCACTTGGGACTGTGTTTTTGTTCTGGCATATAATATATGAGTTTTCAACTTTGGAATAGGCCTTAAATACAATCAGATAGTTGCTAGTTATATCTACAATAATTGTGACATTATTTCACTTATGGGCACATTTGCCTTCCATGTTGGTACCATAGCAAGCAAGGCCCATGTAACAGCATTATTGTTAATAATTCATCCCAATAAGTGATTATCACTTAACAATCTTATGGCTTCTAATATCTTTGTCTACTCATTCAGGGTGCCTTTATTTAAGCTCCTTAACTGCTATCTTTAGTACTCTGCTAGGCACTTTTACAAACAAGTAAGACACCCAAGAATTAACACTATACTAATAAACTTTTGTATCCAGGGTGGGTGGGATCTCTAAAAGACCACTGCCATTCTGTCATGGTGACAGAGATGGAGGTTATGCATGAACTCAACAACATGTACTTGTACTAACCAAGGCTGACATTCTTTTCAGCTGCTGCTGAGTGCCAGATCATCTGACAGCAGAGACAAACACTGAACCCCAAATATGACACCATTCCTCAGGGTGGCCAGCCAGAGACCTGGTGGCAGGTTGACTGCATTAGACCATTTCCTCCATGGAAAGGTCAATGCTTTATTCTTACTAGAATTGATAATTTTTTGGTTATGAATTTTGTAAGAAGGCAAATGTTCTTGAGGCTCCTTCCTTTGTGTCCATATGCTATTCTTAGGCCCTTCAGATACAGTGTTCAAGCACTGTCAGAAGTTTTCTAAAGAAGGGGTTCTATAAACATGTAAACTTCTGGAAAAACTATAGAGTTTTGCAAAGTCTAAGCTGAAGATGCACCCCAGAGTTGCTTCATGCTGACACTCCCCCATCCCACTTTCTTTCTATTATTACTGACTGACATGGCATAGAGATACCCTCATTGCTAATTACCACTCTCCTTTTTTGGCCATACTTCACACAGAGTCCTATAAAGGTGATTTTATTATTCCTGATAAGAGTTTTGGAAACTGCCTGACTCAGTCCAAACAGTTTTAGAAGTTAAAGAAGTTAGATAGTTGATAGAAAACATAGAGCTGTATGTAGTAAATCCTCTTGCAAACATTGTGTATCTCATTAGGAGACAGGCCTGAGACAAATTTATGACCTCAGATAAGCTTTCACTCTAGAGATGATAAGACCAACTCCAGATGTTCCATAAAACCAATTAAGGACCCTATACTCCCCATGAACTCAGGAGATAATGAGGCTACAAAGGAATGCCTAAATTTAATACAAATATTAATGACAAAATATATAAACTGTTTTATTGTAATTCCTTATACCTTGTCAGATTTGATGCAATATACTGAACTCTTAAACTTGTTTATAGAAAATCAATATTTAACTAAGTATTAGAATGTGTGATTGTTAAGTGTCCTCCTATTGCAAAAGTTTTATTTATTCTTGTGATAAATGCCTTTTAACCATGAAGTAATTTTTTCTTTGATGTAGAGAGCCCTCACTCAGAGGACAAAAAGGAATAATCACCACAATAAACTTGTCACTGCATCCTAGCTTCTTTCTCATGTGATGTAAGTATGTTTTCAAGAGACCTTCTTTTTCTCACCTCTCTCCTATTATTCCCATGTAACTTATAGATCAGGAAAAATCTGGAGCTCTACCATCCACTTCTGAGATAAATTTGTCAAAATGTACTTTAGCCAGCTGAGCTCTCGGTAGGTGGCCTGTGTTAAGTTGCAGAACAAAGGGCTTTGTTCACAGTTTCTGAGGCTGCAATCTAGGAGGCACTTGGCCCAAAGGAAAATGAATGTCACCTTAAAACTTTGCCAACAAGTTTGCAGGATGGCCTGTCTGAACTATTGAGATCAGATTACTGACCCCCTTCCCCTTTCTTCTTTCTAAACTAACCAACATTATTGGCTGCCTCTTGCAGTCTCTGAATTTAGAAGGTTTTTAAAAGATAGATGTCAGTCTTCGAGAGTTGTGACTGACTTGCTGATGCCACGTCCATTCAAGGTATCCTGTGGGTGCCAAAGGCTGCAACCTTTGACAAGAGTTTGCCTTTTCCCCACAAAATGCTTCCAGCACCACCATATGTGGACATAAAAAATTACTTATCCACAGAAATGGTATTTTACACAGTATTTCTTCTGATCAAGGAATCACTTCACAGACAGAGAAGAGCAACAGTTTTCACATGATAATGGAATCCACTGGTCTTAACATGTTCTCCACCATCTTGAGGCATCTAGCCTGGGACAAACATGAAGTGACCTTTTGAAGACACAATTACATTGCCAATTGCATGGTGGTAGCTTTGAGGGCTGAAGCAAGGTTCTCCAAAGGCAGTATATGCTTTGAAATCAGTGTCTAATATATGGGATACATTCTCCCATAGCTGGACCCAGTATCCATGTTTCCAGGAGTCAAGGATCAGAAAAGGGAATAGTTCCACTCACTCTCACCTCTAGTGACCCAATGGAAAACTATTTGCTTCCTGTTTCTTCAAACTTATATTCGGCTGGCCTAGAAGTTTTGGTTCCAGGAGGTGATCATGCCTGCCAGTAGCCACAACTAACATTCCATTCAACTGGAAATTCAAGACTTCCTTCCCCCTGACCACTTTTAACTTCTGATACTCTTAAGCCAACAGGCTAAGAAAGAAGTATCAGTGATTACCATATTTAAGTTTCGAGATACTAAAAGAATGTCCTTCAAAGGACATTGCCACCTATAATAAATATAGAAATGTAGTTGCAAGTGTACATGTGATAGTTATATTATGTTAGACACAGTTACGACCTGGCTATTGTTTTCATTTGAAAATTAAATGGCATGAGGAGATATGATTATGTGTCAAGTTAACAAGGAATAGCCTTGTCATAACTATTCTTGTTTGTCAACTTGACTATATCTGGAATTAACTAAAGTGACTAGGTACACCTGTGAGGAATTTTTTATAAGCAAATCAGTTGAAGTGGGAAGACCTACTTTTCTCTCTCTCTCTTTTTAAAAAATATTTATTTAATACTTAAGGTTATATCTCCATCACAGTGCCCTCTTTCTACCCCTCCCAGTCCCTCTAACCCCATCCCTTCCATCCCATTCCTCTGGAGTGAAGTGTCCCTCCCTACATAACAGTCCCCTGCCTCAGTTCAGCAGTCATATGAGGGCCAAGAGCCTCCTCATACACTGGGAGCCTACAAGGCAGCACCACTAGGGCAAAGTGTAACTGAACTTTTTAAAATGATTAAGTATTTATTTATTGATAAATATTCACTTATAACAAATACCAACAATTTCTTAATTATTAACCCTATAAATTCCTACAACCCTTTAACCTAACCACTAAACATATTGATAACTATAACAATTATCTAACCTTTTAGAAGGATACAGTCTCTGGGGCAGGTCCTCAGTCGTCAGGAACACAGTCTCTGTTGTAGACTTTTTAATGCACTTAGCAGTCTTTTTTCTGGAATATCTCAGATGTAGATTCATCAGGGTAAATTGGCTATCGCAGTCTCACCGTAAATAAGGCTTGAAGCTTTCTCCTCTCTGGGAGACCTCAGCCGTCTATAGGCCAACTTATTTCCTTCGTATCAGCAACTCTGACCCTCTGCCTCAGTCTTTAAAGCCAGCCACAGTTTTGTTTAGGCCTGTTCGGACAGGTCAAACCCCTCTAGGCAAAAGCTGAGCCACAGGGTTTAGTCCTTGGCCTTTTGCTGGCTTGCTGAGGCTTTCTCTGCTCACCAGCTTCTTTCTGTCTCAGGGAGATCTGGCCATCAGTTCAACAGCACTTTCTCCAGCAGTCAGAGCTTTCTAGCATGGGGGTCCTCTAGCTCATCCTTAAATAGGATCTCTCCTTGTTCCACCTGTTTCAGCTTAATTTGGGCTCTGCCTACTTAGCAGCTGAAAACAATGCCAGGCCAGATACTTTGTTTCTTAGTCCCTTAAGTCTTTCCTGATTTTCCTGGCTTCAACCTTGTTTTTCAGTCCATTAAGTCTCCTGTTTGTTTCCTGTTTTCACCTGACTTCATCCTTGTTTTTCCACAAGCTGATAAGCTAATTGCGCACAGCCAAGTTGATTTTCATGCCCCTAATTAAGAGACTGTACCAGAAACCCCTAGATATTTTCTAAATCTAATTTAATTAATCTAACTCCCTACAGCAAAGTGTTTCACTGACAGGTAACAAAGTCTATATCATTCTCTTTGGTGAATTGGTATAGTTATCCTGTACTATATGGCTAAAATCTGATTATAAGTGAGTAGATGCCATGTGCATCCTTCTGAGTCTGGGTTAGCTCACTCAGGATAAGCTTTTATAGTTCCATCCACTTGGCTGAAAATTGCATGATTTCGTTGTTTCTGATGGCTGAGTAGTATTCCATTGTATAGATGTACCACAGTTTATTATCCATTCCTCAGTTGAGGGACATCTGGGTTGTTTCCAGTTTCTAGCTATTACGAATAAGGCTGCTATGAACATATATCAGGAAACTTCCTTGTGATTGTGTGAGGAGTCATTTGGATGTATATCCAGAAGTTGCATGACTGGGTCTTGAGGCAAAGCTATTCCAAGTTTTCTAAGATATCACCAGACTGACCTCCATAGTGGTTCCCCAAGCCTGCACTCCCACCAGAAATGGAGGAGCGTTCCCCTTTCTCCACACTCTCACCAGCATGTGCTGTCATTTGAGCTTTTGATCTTAGCTATTCTGACAGGTGTGAGATGGTATCTCAGAGTCATCTTGAATTGTATTTCTCTGATGATTAAGGATGCTGAGCATTTCTTCAAGTGTCTCTCAGCCATTAGGGATTGCTCCTTTGTGAATTCTCTGTTTAGCTCTGTTCCTCATTTTTTGATTGGATTATTTGGTTTCTTGGCATTTAATTTCTTGAGTTCTTTGTAAATTTTGGATATTAGCCCTCTGTCAGATGTGGGGTTGATGAAGATCTTTTCCCAATCTGTAGGTTGCCATTTTGTTCAAATGACAGTGTCTTTTGGATTACAGAAACTTTTCAGCTTCATGAGGTCCCATTTATTGATTGTTGGTCTTAGATCCTGAGCTGTTGGTGTTCTCTTCAGGAAGTTGTCACCTGTGCTGATGAGTTTGAGGGTTTTCCCCACTTTCTCTTCTAACATATTTAGTGTGTCCAGCCTTATGTTAAGGTCTTTGATCCACTTGGACTTAAGTTTTGTACAAGGTGATAAGTATGAGTCTAATTTCATTCTTTACATGTGGACATCCAGTGGGACCAGCACCATTTGTTGAAGAGGCTGTCCTTTTTCCATTGTACGGTTTTGGCTTCTTTGTCAACAATTAAGTGACCATAGGTGTGTGGGTTCATTTCTGGGTCTTCAATTGGATTGCATTGATCCACTGGCCTGTTTCTATACCAGTATCATGCTGTTTTTATTACTATGGCTCTATAGTACAGCTTGAAATCTGGAATGGGGATACCACCAGATGTTTTTTTATTGTACAGGATTGATTTAGCTATTCTGGGGTTTTTGTTATTCCATATGAAGTTAGAATTGCTTTTTTCAAGTCTATAAAGAATTGCGGTGGTATTTTGATAGGAATTGCATTTTGGCAGGATGGCCATTTTTATTATGTTGATCCTACCTATCCATGAGTATGGGAGATCTTTTCATCTTCTGATGGTCTTTTCAATTTCTTTCTTCAAGGACTTGAATTTCTTGTCATACAGGGGAAGACCTACTTTTAATCTGGATCTTTTGAGGGAAGAAGACCCACCTTTAATCTGGGCCAGACCCTATATAAATAACAAAAGAACATGGACCAAGGAAGCTTTTACTCTTTATTTGCTTATTCTTGCTCTCACTGGCAAGTCCATTTCTTCACTGGCATCAGAAACTACTTCTTTAGGATTCTTGCATATACTGCAGACCAGCTGAGACATTCAGCCTCGTGGAATGAACAACTACTGGTTTCTTGGGCCTTCCATTGGTAGACAGCCATTGTTGGATTAGCAGGACAAACTGTAAGATATTCTGATAAGTCCAATATATATATATATATATAAAATGTGTTATTATATACTACTAAGTATATATATGTACAAACAAATATCTACTCACCCTAGACAGGGCACCTACCACAGACAAAACTGTACCACTAAGGCAAACAAGTTGGTGTTCCTTACAGGAGTGTCATTGAGAGGCTACTTACAGAAGCATGGATAATTGACTTTATCACTAAAAACTCAGGTTAGTTTCCATTTAGAGGAAATTGATATTCAGCGAACACCTCCCTCTTTGTGATGGGTTGAATACTTTGAAACTGTTAGCAGAATAAATTCTGCCTCTTAAGTTATTTTTGTCAGGATCTTGTTGCAGTGACAAGAGAAATAACTCACAGTCATTCTAGCATTTTCTTAACAATGTAGTTTCTAGAGTTGTAGTTCTAGAATTCTTTTAACTCTCATTTTGCACTTTGTGCTACCTCAAGTGATATTTTCTATTACCATTAAGCAAGAATTATGTCAAGAATCTTGTTAACACTGTTAATTCCAATGACTTATTTCTAGACTCTTTTATTTACTTCTAATTTTTTAAATTTAGATCTAATTTTTTATTTCTAAATTTTCTCTGATTCTCTTTAAATTTCTAAGAATAAATGATAGTCACTTTTCCTTTGGAGTCACTTATTTAACTTATCAGTTATTTGTTTCAGTGAATAACTCAGAGCCCCCTCACACTTTTTATAATGTGCTCATACTGGGTGTTTTTGTCCCAGTACAATCCTGAAGAGGGAGCCTTTTTCATGTCACCTTGAAATATATTGTTTCTACTCGGTTTTTTATTTTTTAAAAATTTACTGAAATGATCATCTCTAGTTGATTGTTGAATTTTGAAAGTGTTTTTCTGCACTTACTAAAATATTTTTCCCTTTAATGAAGTAACCAATACGAATTTTAAATAAGAAATTAACCTTGTATTTTAAAGGAATAAATTCAACTCAATTTAAATGTATTCTTATTGGTTTTTTAATATAGATATTTGGACTCTGTTTTGATACTATCCTTAATAGTTTCAAGTATTTTAAGACAATATCATTTTATTTTAGTTTTAATAAGTTGTTTACTTTCAAGAATATATTTGGAGTAATTTGCTCATTGACATTTATTTAAATGTTTATTAATTCTTTAAGAATTGCATGTATTGTATTTTGGTGCATTTGATTCATAAATCAAATGTGTTCATCCTTCCTCCCTATCTCCTCCCAGATCCACACCCATTCCATATTCACTCAACTCTGTGGTTTCATTTAAAAAGAAGAAATCAAGTCCAATTTTTGCTGCCCATATATTCTTGGGTGTATGGTCTTCCACTGGAGCATATTAGACCTATCAGGAACCACACCTTTAAAGATAACTAACCATTCCTTTCCTGCCAGTTACCACTAACTTCTCAGCTAGGGGTAGAACCTAGCTGATGATGATGACATCCCTCTCTATTCTGGGATATTTGTATGGCTTGAACTTTCACAGGTATTGTGCATGTTATCATAACTTCTGTGAGTTCATATGTGCAACTGCCCCATGTGTTTGGAAGATAATGTTTTATTGTAGCTACTTACCTTCTCTAGTTCTTATAGTCTTTCCACTCCTTATCCTACAGTGATCCCTGCACCTTTCAAGGAGTGGGTTTGATGTATAAATTAATGGATCTCTTGAAGTTCATAAAAGACACTTATTTTTGCAATAGATTTTAATTAACACAAAGACTCACAGCTGGTCATTATGATGAGAATAAGAGACTATAGTGCAGTGGTTCTTAACCTGTGATTAGATCATAGATAGATAGATAGATAGATAGATAGATAGATAGATAGATAGATGATAGATAGATAGATAGATAGATAGATGGATGGATATATTATAGATAATCTCCGTAAGTCAATTCTTCACAAACTGACTAGGAGGTTCAGGGAAATTCAAATTCAAATACCACAAAGCTTAGTGTAAAAATGGACAAGCTGATACTGAAATTTACATGGAAATTAAAAAGATATATATCATCCAGTATAATCTTGAAGATAAGAAAAGGGATGGCTCATGAAAAATCATGTCAAGACTGTCTATAAAGCAACAGTATTCTGTTGAAATAAATATAAAAAAGGTGAGTAGGACAGATTTTAATCCAGAAATAAACATACAGAAATATAGTCAGGTGCTTTTCAACAAAGGCACTGATGATTTTCAACAGTGAAACAGAAGTGTTTTCAACAAATGACATTGAATACCAAGAAACTCACAAGAACATGGATCATGACCCTTACCTCTATGTTAACTCAAGATAGAGTTGTACACAGAAACAGAAAATAAAATTATAAAGACCATAAATAAAAGCATAAGAGAATAAAGTAAACAAAGATTTGATTTTCTGAATATATTATTCATTTTATGAGAAGGCATATCAATATAAAACATTATTTCTTAAAGAGTGGCTTTGTGCATTGTTGTACATGAGTATGTGTTAGTGTGTGAATATATGGAGGTGAGAGGTTGACTTCAGGCATCGTTTTTCCTATTATTTTTCACTTATTTCCTGAGTCCAGTTTCTCATTGAAACTAGAGTCACTGTATTGGCTAGCTTAGATGGCCAGTGAGCCCCTCCAGAATTTTCTCGACTTCTTTCTGTGACAGCAATACAAATGTTAGCATATGCAAGCCACTAACATATTCTTGATTCTAATGCAGCTAATTGTAACTGACTAAGTAAAGATAGCTGCTAAGAAAGCCTTGTCCTCGTTTAGAAAAGAGACCTCAGACCTTTGGTTCTCAACCTATGGATTGTGACTCCTTTGGGGTAATATATCAGATATTATTCTTTCACAAGGGTCACATATCATATATCCTGCATATCAGATGTTATATTATGATTCATAACAGCAGCAAATGTATAGTTATGAAGTAACAATGAAGTAATTTTATAGTTGGGGTTACCACAACATGAGCAATTGTATTGAAGGGTAACAGCATTAGAAAGATTGAAAACCATGGCTTCAGACCATCTCATAGGCAAGGAATTAACTAAGAACAATTGTCATTTCTTCTTAGTATCTGTGAGTCACAATAATTTGCTTTACCAAATGATCAGTATCCAGCATTGTATTGTGTGTTTTTCTTTATAAAGATACCCTACTTAATATATGGTATTGAACTCATGGCTATCAGATCCATTGCTCATGCATAAATGATGTTCATCTAATACAGTTGGAGTTTTGGTGTTGTTGTTTTTGTTTCTTTGTTTCTACACAGTGTCACAGGATGCAAAGAGACACATAGTGTGCTGAGAAACACTAAATAGCAATATGTGCTATGTCTGAGGCCACTTCAAACAATCAAACCATTAATAACAAATACAAGACAAAAGTCCCACCACTAAAGCCCTTGAAAGGACAGTCGCTTACAATGTGAGAATTCAAACAAGAAACCAGAATATAATGACTTTCTCTCTGTTGGGACAGGCTCCTCAGGTGACTCAAAATCTCCACAACTATGAATATGTTTGAAAGAGGCCACAGCAGTGTTGTAGGTATTTATTTGGGGGCTACAAGTAAATTTAACTGAGTAGGCAAATTTGTAAATACAGACTGCTTATGGCAGTGAGACATATCTCAGCATTGTTGGGAGTGCAGCTGACTTCTTTGCAGAGATTTCAACAAAAGTATAGCTGGGCTCCTGATTCACTATGCAGAAATTAATTTATGGATAAATCAGTATGAAGCACAAATTAGTTTTATTTTATTAATAAATGTGGTGATATATGATTACCAATTAAACAGGTAATATAGTCTCAAAATTAGTAACAGAGAACACGATTGGGAAGCAGGAGAAGATACTAATTTTTTTAACAGTTGAATACAACTGGACATATAAAACTTAAGTAGCAGACTCTTGTAATTACTACACACTGAAAAATAAGTTCTCATCATTCATGAGCATACATTGTAATAATTACCTGGTTGGTAATTACAAACCCAGAAACTTTGACACTCTTCCCCAGAACAGATAACTTTCAAAATGGATTACTTTCTGGAAAGGACATCTACTAAAATTGATCTCAGGATGTATTCCAAAAATCCAAACACATTATTTTTCATAGAAGACACAAAGTGTTCCAAAGCTTCCATCTAATCCAGCTGCCATTGGTGTAGGCATGTTCCCAGGGAACTCTGGAAGCCCTACCAACAATGCAACTTCAAACTGTCCCTGAAAATGACCCAAATGTATCTCCTTGGTTGTCTTAAGGAAAAATATTTCCTGGATCTTTATGTCTAACCCATATAAGCAACACTGGAAAGTAAATATGGAGAGCAACCCTACCTATAAGTAAGAAAATGTCCTAGTAACATACATTTAACAAACACGGTCATGCCTACAATAAATGGATATGTGATTGATTAAGTGACATTTGTATTACTAAACATAAGAGTTGTTCCTATTAGAAATTTTCTTAACAGATCTTGCCTATGAAATTCTTATAAAATTTAAAACGCATTTTACAATCTTTAAATTTTTATGGGGTAAGGGTTGAAGAGATTGCTCAACAGTTAAAAGTCACTGGCTGCCCTTCCGGAGGACTCCAATTTCAGAGGCTCCAATACCTCCATGGGTTTCAACTATGCTCATGGTATACTTACATATATGCAGGCAAAACACCCAAGTGCATAAAATTTAAAAAAAAATTATGGTGTGAACTGAACTGAAATAGCTATGTACTTCAAATAATTTTGACACAATCGGTACTTGAAAATAGTAAATTTTGCTCCATTAAATTCCAAAACATAAGTATGTTGTCTACCCCCACTACTGGGCAATATTTGATACATACCTGGTGCCATCAAAACATACAAATAAATAAGATGTGTAACAATGGAGACGAATGAGGAAAATGATCAATGTTTGTAGATTATATTATTGTCTACATGAAAAATACTTAAGGATTAATGTTAAGGGTCTACATTCTTAGATACTAAATAATAACAGCAGCAACATTTAAAGCAGAATGTAAAAGATGAACATCTCACTTGAAAATAAGAAATGAAGCATATGAGCAATCAATGCAAAGAAGAAATCCCAAGTAGTTAATCGTTAGACAAGATGTTTAACCTCACCATTAATTGGGGAAATAAAAATGAAACAGCCAGCCATGCTGGTCATCTACCGGTTGTTCCTGCACTGAGGAAGCTAAGGCAGGAGTTCAAGACAGTCCCAGGGCTACTCTGTGACCTGCGTGCTCTGCATTTTCTGATTGATCAGATGCCCTTATGGTCTTGACTTAGTGTAGGCAGTGCGGAAATCTTTGGGGAGAAGCTTTCTCCAATGCAAAAAGCAAGGGTTGTCCTATGTGAGTTCCCTGTGCTCTGAGTTAGATCTTCCAACAGATGTCCTTCCCACATTCCTGTTATTCAAAGGGTCTCTATTCTGTGAAAATTCACCCATGATCAGTGAATTCACTGATGAATGTGAGGTACACTTTCACATAGATGTCATTTCCACACTCACTACATTCAAATGACTTCTCAGGGTGAGTTCTCTGAATTGATAAAGAGATTTCTTTATGATAAGGATCTTCTCATAGTCTCTACATAGGGTTTCTCTCCTAGTGTTCAGTAAGATGGGCTCTCACATAGAAAGCATTTCCACATTCACTATATTTATGTGATTTCTCTCCAGTATGGATTCTCTGATGGATCCCCAGAGATGACTGTACCTGAAAGCTTTCCCATATTGATAGGACTTTTCACCTATGTGGTTCTCTGATGACTATTGAGTCATTTTCACTCAGAAGAAGTTCCTATCTTCTCCATATTCACAGTGTGTGAATTTTTTAATGTTGTTTTAAAGATTTCTTTTCATAAAAACTATTATGGTCCATAAATGCATAGGGTTCTTCTCCCATATGAGTTCTCAGATGTTTGGTGAGGATATATGAACACAAAATGTCTTCCTACATTCCCTAGTGTGGTTTCATTGGTGAGTTGTGAGGTTAACATTCTCAGAAAAGGTTTTCCCATAATCAGCAAAAGATAGCAGGAAAATTAGATACACAGTCAAACACTTAGAACTGAATCAAATTTAAGACTTTATACCCTGAAAATTTCTTTAAGAAAAATAACAATTGTTGTAAACAAAATAATTGACAAGCCAATGAGCTGACTCAGCAAGCGAAGGCACTTACCTCCAAGCCCATCAGCCTGAGTTCTATCCCCAGGATCCACGTTAGGAGAACATAACAGACTCCTTTAAGAAGTTGTCCTCTGACCGCCACCCACACACCAAGGCGCATATGTGGCCCCAAAAATAAACATGCAATTTTTAAAAAATCTAAAGGAAATTGATTAAAATAATAGGAAAATATCATAAATGAGTTTCTTTTTTTTTTACTTTGTTTTTGATAACTGTAGAGTTTGAAATGCCTGCAATTGTGGTGCAAAACTAGGTAACATCAAAAGAGATTAGGTCAGCTTCACAAATTTTAAGTTTTCACTATAAAAGCATTGTCAGAAAGTCAAAGAATATAAATGGGGGAACACATATGTAATATATCAATTAAAATTACATGACAAGAAAAAAAATCCTAGAAATCCAAAAGAAAAATAAATTCTTGGGAACACTTGTGATAACCATAATGTTTGCACAGAGGTCTTTGGTAATGGTGTAGCGAGCAGACTTTCTCATACTCTCCTAGTGGAAATGGAATTTGATAGAATAGCTACTAGGTCCTAAAATGACCATTGACTCAGATGTTTTAGGTCTGGAATTTTTGTCATATATGTGTAAAGTTATTTAGTAAATAATTATTTGTGATGATAAAACTTTGAAGATTGTTTAAATACCAATAGCATGGGGTTACAGAAGACACCATTTTATACTTATGTTCTGCCGCTATTAGCTGACTATAGAAATGGCATGGCTGTAGAAGATCTGATTTCTTTAAAAACTCGGTTGTGGTATGTGAATGTATTTTTGTTTTGGTCCCAAGTGTGGGAGTTGAAAATGCTTTATCCACCTCTGAAAAACAGACTTATGAAAGGGACATGACATTTGTCAGCTGAAAAACAATCTGATGAGAGAGCAAGTGATGTTTTGTTCACTGGATCCTGCCGTGTGTGTGTGTGTGTGTGTGTGTGTGTGTGTGTGTGTGTGCGCGCGCGGGGGGGAGCTGCCAACTGGAAAAACATTCTTGTGAAGATTCTTGGAATGGTATAATTAAGACCCCCATACAAAAAAAAAAAAAAAAAAAAAAAACAGAGACGCATTGCTTTTGGTGCTTTAAGACGCTCCTAACAAGAAAAATCCCAAGAGTACACTTCAAGTTTGCTACTGCCCTACCTGGTGCTGATCATGCCCCAGGTTCGGCTGAAAGAACAAGCTCCCTGACCTGGATTGTGGAAGTTACCATCAATTCCAGAGTTGGGTAGCCGCAGCTGCCATTTCTGATTGGTGTTTGTAACCATTGCTGCTGGTTCCCACTCCTGTGTTTGCTGTTTGGCTGGACTGCTGAAGTCCTGGCCACAATGAGTGAGCCACCCCTGGGAGCTTCATCTAGAGAAGTCTATGCTCCCTGCCCCTCCTAACCTTCTTAACCTTCTTTTCTCCATACCTCAGTCAGTGGGTTGGAAGGGAGGTAGAGTCATTAAGATAACAACAAATAAATAGTATAAAATTATGCCTACACATGGTTGTGTGTGTGTGTGTGTGTGTGTATGTTTATTTATTACTTCAGGTTAAATCTCCATCACAGTGTCCTCTTTCCACCCCTTCCAGTCCTTCCCTCCCACCCTCTACCCTCTATCCCTTCCATCCCACTCCTCTGGAGTGGAATGTCCCTACATATCAGTCCCCCACCCCAGTTCAGCAGTCATATGGGGGCCTACAAAGAAGCACCACTATGGCAAAGTGTCTCATTGACAGGTAATGAAGTCTATGTTCATGTTCCCTTTGGTGCATTGGTTGTAGCATAGTTATCCTGTACCATATGGCTAAAATCCGATTATAAGTGAATAGATGTCATGTGCATCCTTCTGTGTCTGGGTTAGCTCACTCAGAATGAGCTTCTCTAGTTCCATCTATTTGTCTGTAAATTGCACGATTTCATTGTTTCTGATGGCTGAGTAGTATTCCATTGTGTAGATATACCACAGTTTCCTGAAAAGCTTCTGTAAGACAAAAGACACTGTCATTAGAACAAAACAGAAACTTACAGATTGGGAAAAAAATCTTCACCAACCCCACATCTGACAGAGGGCTAATATCCAAAATTTACAAAGAACTCAAGAAATTAAATGCCAAGAAACAAAAATAATCCAATCAAAAAATTGGGGAACATGCCCTATCCATCTCTTGTATTTAGATAAGCAAATGTTGCTTGTCTCTTAACAACTTGATTACTGAGTAGTTTAGAGAATATCTGTGGTAGACTGTCATAGTAGCTCTTAAAATTGTGTTGCAAGTTAGTATGAATGTTGAGTCAGATATAGACCTTTAAACTCATGGAGATGGTTAGATAGTAGAATGTTAAAGTCAGGGGCCAAATATGTGTAAACTGGACATTGGGAAGGTATACTGGGCCATTTAATTCTCATAAATGTGGCATATTTATATCTGTTGTTTTGTATAGTATTTACTGTTATAAGAGAAGGAACCATCTGTTGGACTGAAAGGGGAAACTGCTGGGGGGGAAGAGGGTGGAAGGGCGGGATAGGAAGGGGGACTAGGGAAGGGTTTGTGACTGAGATGTAACTTGAAGAAAAAAAAAGTATTTAAAAAAATTGGGGAACAGAGCTAAACAGAGGATTCACAAAGGAGGAATCCCTAATGGCTGAGAGACACTTGAAGAATTTCTCAGCATCCTTAATCATCAGAGAAATGCAACTCAAGATGACTCTGAGATTCCACCTCATACATGTCAGAATGGCTAAGATCAAAAACTCAAATGACAGCACATGCTGGTGAAGTTGAGGAGAAAAGGGAACACTTCTCCATTGCTGGTGTAAGTGCAAGCTGGTACAACCACTGTGGAAATCAGTCTGATGATATCTTAGAAAACTCAGAATAGCTCTACCTCAAGACCCAGCCATACCACTTCTGGGTATACATCCAAATGACTCCTCACGAAACCACAAGGATGTTTCCTCATCTATGTTCATAGCAGCTTTATTTGTAATAGCTAGAAACTGGAAACAACCCAGATGTCCCTTAACCGAGGAAGGGATTAAAAAAAACCCAAAAACTGTGGTTGTATATGTTTTAAAGTGAAAAGCAAATGCAAAGTAAAACAAATGCATTTGTAAATTTTCTTAAAGCACTGAGAGTCTAGATGACATAAGAGAAGTTAATTACTGACTCTGTGTAGAGATGGGTTGGGCAGCTGGGGGCATGAGGAAACTTTCTTTGCACATTTGAATTTTTTGCATTTATATCATGAACATGTTGGTAAATGTGTGGCTATTAAAAAGAAAGCTAGCTATTTATCTCAGTGGTAAGAAACCACAGTTGTTATGGCAACTAGTTCTTGTTCATCCAACTGGAAAACAGCTTTAAAAATTCATTTATACAGTCAGAGATAAAATTAAACCTTTCATGAGATGGATTTTATGCAAATTTATACTAATTTTTGCTTTTGAATGTAGTTTTTAAAAATTCTTCCACCAAAAGCATGAAGAGATATTAAGACAATGAAACCCCTTCTTCTATCCAGAGCTATTGTTATGACAGTATTCCTAAACAATTAACTTAATCAAATTATTTTTAAAACTGTGTGTGTATTTGTGTGTATGTGTATGTGTGTACATTTTCGTTTGTGTTCATTTGGACATGAACATGCCACAGTGTCAGTGTGAAGGTTGAAAGACAAACCCCGTTGTTAGTTCTCATCTTCCACCTTGTTTTGAGACAGGTCCTTGTTCACCCTGCATATGCCAGGGTAGCTGACCCATTAACTTCTGTGATCCTCTTGACTCACTTCCTGTCTCACGCGAAGAATGTTATAATTATGACACCTGCTACCATGCCAGACTTTATATGGGTTCTAGAACTAAGGTTTTCATAGTTGGTGGCAATTGATTTACCCATTGAGTGATTCACCACCCCCCATCTTCCAAATTAATAAACAATTTTTAGGGAACTATTCAGTTTAAGAAAAGGTTTTCACTGCTGGTGATCACTAAGTGATAGGCAAAGTTTCCATATGCATTATTTACAATGTATGTGGAGAACAGGATGGTGTCCAGATGGCAAGAGAGTATATACTTTCCAAAAGAGTTTGGGATTCACTGTTTTCAAGTAAATTATTATTATTGGCTGTTTTATTTTTCCGTTTTGGAATGGATCATGTAGTTTATTCTATGAGTAAATAAAGTAACCTGCTGCATTCCAACAGCATTTTATTTATTCTTTGCCTATCTAATTTATGAAATTTGAAATACTCTGTGCTAGGTAAGAAACAGTTACCAGTAAACTGAGCCTCAGAGTTGAAAAAGTGACAGGAAACAATACAAAATCTGGTGTAACATACAGTCATTTGTTCAAATGTGGCATGGTTCACAACTAGCAATATCAATTAGAGAACCCAAAGATCACCACTGACTTCCGCTCAGAGACAGTCTAATGATCATTGTTTTTCCCAGAGCATCAAAATCGGAAAGAGTTGGATATCATGAGTTGGAAAATAAGACCATTTCGTCATGTTATAAAAGCACAGATGAAAGCAGCGTCACTATGTGGAGCACAGACCTACAGAACACCACTGCTGCTGGCAGCCTGATGTAACCTAAACAGGGGAAGAGAAACCTCAGTAAGAAAAGTCAAGTCTGTGTCAAGTCACTTTTTAAAAATAATTGATAGAAGAGGGCTCACAGCCAGGTATTTTGCCACTCTTTGGAAGGTTGTCTTGGGCAGTATAAGGAATCAGACTGAGCAAGCCATAAGGAGCAGGCCAGTATACAGTGTTCCTCCATGGAATTCACTTCACTTCCTGCCTCCAGGTTCCTTCCTTCACTCAATGAGAGACTGTTGCCTGGAAGTATGAGATGAAATAAACCCTTTCATTTCCACGATGTTACTGGTCATTGTCCTTATTGGTTTTGGGTTTTATTTGTTTGTTTCTTTTGTTTTGTCAACTTGACACAGTGTAGAGTCACCTGAGAAGAGGGAACCTCAATTGAGAAAATACTTACATAACAGTGGCCTGTAGACAAGCTTTTTGGGCATTTTCTTGATTGACAATTGATTTAGAAGGGCCCAGCCCACTGTGGGAAGTGCAATGCCTAGGAGGATTGTCCTGAGGTATATAAGAAAGGAAACTGAGCAAACTATGAGTGACAAGCTAGTAAACAGAATTTCTCCATGGCTACTACTTCATATCCTTACTACAGGTTCTTTTCTTGAGCTCCTGCCCTGACTTTCCATACTGATGGACATGTAAGAGGAAATAAGCCCTTCCCTCCCCATGCTGCTTTTGGTCATGGTGTTTGATCACAGCAATATACACCCTAAGACAGCCATTGTCTTTATCACAGCAATACCAACCTAACTAGAATGGAAGTTGGTCCCAGTTCCATGGCATATTGCTGTGACAAACCTAGCCATGTTCATTTGAGGAGGATTGTGGAAATGTTTGGAATGTTGAAGTGCAAATGCCACTCCATAGTCAGAGTTCCATGAGCTATTGTGGGGACTTGGAAGATGAGGATGCTGAGAGCAACATAGATGATTGAGGCCAGAATTAAGAAGCTTCAAATGGCAGCAAAGGCTCTACCAGAGCCACTCTTAAGAATCTGTGATTTCCTGTCACATACAGCTGAGGAAGCAGCTATAACTAACAAGAGACCAGCACCACTGAAAGTGAACCCTTCAATTTTCCAGAACAACAGCTTTCATAAGTGAGTGTTACTTTTTCAATGACTATAGGTTTTGCCTCAGTCTTGTGTTCTTGCCTGAGAGTAAACATCTTGAAATATCCAGGGACAGAATCTCCCCTACTTCCAGATAGCCTCCATAATAAAGATCTGCCTTGAATATCTCCCCAAATTACTGACCACTCTCTTTTTGAGTTGCCCACTGATGTCCTTGATATGTGGCCTCCACATTTTAGGATAAGTAAGCCCAGTTTGCTAGATTCTTGGTAACTTTAGATGGTGGGATTAAAATGTTGTCTATAGCTCATGGATTGTATTTATTTCCTTTAATTCTCTCTTAAACATATGTACCTAGCCTTTGATCTGTTCTATGCCACTGAAACTTTCTTGTCATTGTCTCCAGGGACTCGCCATGTACTCATGGCAATTTCCAGCTCTCCCATTGCCTGGCAGATGGTGATATCTGATGCAGATATCAGCCAAGTGGTGACTCCTTCCCTCATCATCAGTCTCCTTCCGGATCCTCCCACAAATCTGTGGTCTGTGACTTCTGTCTATATTTGTTCCCTCTGTGATTCAAGTGGCATG
This sequence comes from Lophiomys imhausi, assembly GCA_907164525.1. Lineage (NCBI taxonomy): Eukaryota > Metazoa > Chordata > Mammalia > Rodentia > Muridae > Lophiomys > Lophiomys imhausi. The sequence continues at coordinate 991,749 of CAJQZJ010034075.1, forward strand.
CTTCTAGGTGTCATTGATGCTGATAGTGTGTGCATGCATATTCATTCCATCTTGAAATAGATTTACATTTTTGTCTGGTATAATGTAACTGAGATTGCATGAATCCCTTCAATATACATTTCATTCAGCTAGAAAACATAAAACCAATTCAGTCAGATTTCCATCCTAAAATCTGAACTCTATAGTCAATTATTTCCTAAAAATCTCCAATGTGGAGCTAAAACTTTGACATTTCAGACTTGACAGTTTCTAAATAGTGGTCCTGATAGCTTTACCTTTAAAATGGTAGGACATTCACAATCCTCTCCATCTCAGTGAGTAACAGCTCTGTGCTTCATGTGGTTCCGACCTAAAGCCTCCAGTCCTCACTGGCACATCACCAGGCTCCCTCTCCATGTCACTCAACACCTTTCAAATTTATCTTCAAAAAGCACCCAGAAGCTTTTCACTCTCTAATCTCCTTTACTGTCCCCGGGGTACACACTGTTACTGTCTATTTTCTAGCTTTTAAAATAACTTCCTTTCTGTTCTACTTCTCATCCTGAATGTACCTTTTCTCATTTCCACATATTAACTGTATTTAGTGTTTAAAAAAAATCATAAGTCACGAATTCAACCACAGACAGAGGTGGAAGAGGCATCATGAGAGAGGAGTTGAGGCAGGAAAGCCTCAAAGTAGGTGTTTGCCCAAGGTACTGCCAACCATCATGCATGGTATCTGAGTGGTGGGAGGCTGAGTTTAGTCACTGTGGAACCAACTAGAGGCCCGCAGCTGACCATGAAGTACAGACTGTCTGTGAAGCACAGACTGTGTCTTAATTTCCACGGCAAACGCTAAGGCTCGTTAAGACTCCAAACAGCGCATTCAGGCTCCAAGAACAACCACCCTCAGACTAGCCAGCTCTGTCACCTATCTGGAGAGGAGCTCCGGGCCTGAGCCATGAGCAGTTCCAGCCCACGGCTCCAGTCTCAGGTCAGCAGCCCTGCCTGTCTTCCTGAGTTCCAGCCTCCATGCAGACCTGCCTGCCTTCCTGGGATGAACAGCCAGACCACAGCAGTGCACAGGTCATTGAGAATTTCTTTCTGGCTTTACCAACATGGCAGCATCCAGTGTGCACGTAGGTACCTGGGTGACAGAGGGCCAACCTCAGACACAGTGGAGTGATTGAGATCTAGGTTGACTGCAAAGTAAGCGTGTATTCATGTTTTCCCAGCAAAAGTTGGGACTGGCCACCCCCATGAGCAACCAGCTCCTGCAACAGCCACCCACAAGCCCACTGACTCCAGCCCCCATCCTGGATGGAGCTTCCAACCTGAACCAAGCAAGGTTCCAGACCGCAGTTCCAGTGGAGCTCAATAACTGCTGAATGAATGACCAGCCGAGCTACTGAACCCCAAACGACCTTGTCTGTGAGGAAAGAACCCAGGTTCCAGTGACTACTCACAGATCCATAGATCAGTGTCATCCTCTGGATCTACAGTTCAATCTGCCTTTCTGAGGAGACCCGCCAGTTCTCAGCACCATACAGATTAGTCCTCCCATGCCAATCCCCTGTCTATAGGTCCAATTTGGTCACAACCACCTGAGGAGAGCTGCAGCTACTCTCCAAGATCCAGCCTCTATTACAGAGATCTACCCATCGCACAGAGGAGGGCAGCTGGATCAAAGGATCAGCCAGCCTCCAGTACAGGGGTCTTCCCCAGGCACCAAGACCAGTGAGGACCAGAAACAAGCACAACACCAAGGCCAGGCAGATGGCTAATGGTCAGCATAAGAACACTATAAAAAAATAATAATTTTTAAAAAGGCAATATGGCATCTCCAGAACCTTGCTATCATGCTACAGACCACTCTGGATGTCCTAACACAACTGAAACACTAGAAAATGACCTTAAATTTATGCTTACAAAAACGATAAAGGTCTTAATGGAGGAAAACAAATCCCTCAAAGAAAAACAGGAAAATATAATAAAAACAGGTGACGGAAAAGAATAAAGCCTTTTTTAAAATGCAGGAAAAGGAAAGGAATGAAATGGTTCAAGACACGAACAGGGATACTGAAGCAATAAAGAAAACACAAGCTGAGACAATCCTGAGATGTAAAACCTCGGAAAAAGAACAGGAAATACATACACAAGCACTACCAACAGAATAAGAGAAGGAAGAAAGAATCTCAGGCACAGAAGATAAAATTGAACAAATTGATACATCTGTTTAAAAAATGTGAAATCTAAAAAGTCCTGACACAAAATCTCCAGGAAATCAAGAACACTATGAAAATACAAAATCTCAGAATAATGGGAATAGAAGAAAGAGAAGACTCCTAGCTCCAAAGACCAGAAAACATCTTCAACAAAATCATAGAAGAAAATTTCCCATACCTAAAGAAATGCCTATAACTGTACAAGAAGCCTACAGAACTCCAAAGATATTAGACCAGAAATGTAGAGAGCTGCGAAGTGCCGCGCCCTAAAGATGGCGCTGGTCTCCGCCTTCCACCAGCCCGACGGTGAGTGCTCTTTATGATAATAAGTTCATATTTGGCAAAGACCGCTGATCTGGCTTGCTTCCACATACGTAGGCCTCTAAGATAGCACCACTTGGCTTTACTTGACTGGCTGTTTAATTAGTATTTAGCCTGTGGGTTGGGTCTGCCCCATTATTCGGGAGACTGTTTTCAAGGGACCTGAATAAACTGCTGGAGAAGAGTTTTATGAGTTGTGTCATTCCTTGCTGGACAAGGGGGGACGCGACAAAGTAGTGGCCCGTACGGGGAACCAGAAAAGACTCAGAACTCCTGCAGTCAGGGGAAGCGCTTGGTAAGTTCCTGGGATAAAGCAGGACAATAAAGTTTCACGGAAATAGCGAACACAAGGTAAAGTTTCGCGGAGATAGTGAACAAACAGTTAAGTTTTGCAGAAATAGCAAACAAAGGGTTAAGTTTCGCAGGCAGTTGCGAACAAAAGGTAAAGTTTCGCAGGAAGTTGCGAACCTAAAGTAAAATTTTTTTTAATACTTTATTTTTTTTCTTCAAGTTACATCTCAGTAAC